>ML817328.1:54699-74830 GCA_009831015.1 Picea engelmannii
TATATATATATATATATATATATATATACACCCTAATTATTTATAATCCATTTTACATTTACTACATCAATTTATTTATTTTTAAATAAATAACAATAAACTACATCATCGTATTATAGCGGAACAACCAATCATGTTGCTACAAGAAACAAAATGCGCAACAGAGGAAATGGATTGAGTTCTCTCTTACTGTTGGAATCTAGGGAAAGGTATCTACACTGATGCAATAGGATCGGTCGGAGGCCTGGCAATTCTCTGGAACCTAAGTTCAGTGATCATGGAAAATTTCTTCACCACTAGGTGGTCCATCTCAGTGACCTATCAGCTTATTGGTTCCAACAAGCCTAGATACCTCACAAATTTTTACGAACCAACCACACCATGAGAAACAAATTCCTTCATCGGAAACCTGGAATGAATTTCCACCCTTACCTCAAGTAGTCGATGGGTTATTGGAGGCGATTTCAATATGATCTACAATATTGATGAGAAAAGAGGTGGAGTCAGTGCATTTTCAAGCCCTAATCGACAAGTTAGGCCTCATTGATATGGAAACACCAAATGGACTCTATACTTGGACAAATCGAATTCAAGATCCCAACAGGTATCTTGCCACTTGGATCACTTCCTCATATCAGACTCCCTCTTAATGGAGGGAAACGTAATGGAACCTCGCATCCTTGATGCCCCTGGCTCAGATCACTGGCCCATCCAACTTTGGATAGACATTCTAGCCCCTCCAAGTCACAAACCCTTCATATTCAAGAGGTTTTGTCTTAACCACCTAGATTTTCAACAAAATTCCCACACCTGCTGGAGGGAGTCCTCCATTCCGCATGGCTCCAAGATGTACAGATTCTAGCAGAAAATCAAAAACTTCAAGAAGTGCCTCAAAATATGGAACAAACAAACCTTCAAAAATATATTTCGTGCTCAACAACAATTGAATGAAAAAATGAGGATCCTACATATCCAAATCAGAGATCAACGCATCATTGAGGAGCTCAGGACGCATGAAGCAACGATAAGTCAAAAATTGGAGGAAAGAATAGTCCAAGAGGAGATCCTATGGAGAAAAAAATCGTGAGTCCAATGGCTAAAGGAGGGAGATAGAAATACCAAATTATTCCACAGGTATACCCTTCAACACAGACATGTCAATTGTATATTGCATCTGGTCACATAAGAAGGGCACATCCTCCACTCTCATGAGGACCTAGAATCAGAGTTGGTTTCCTACTACCAAGATCTCTTGTCCGAGCCTCCAGGGGATAGATCTAAATCCATGTCTCAAAACACTCAACATATACTTTCCACAATCATGACAGAGTAGAATGAAGCACCGATAAGGCCCATAATGATTGAGGAAGTGGATCTGGCACTTCATGACACTCTAGTAGGAAAAGCTCCTAGGCTGGAGGACTTCACTTCGGACTTTTTCCACCATTGTTGGCCAATGGTAAGGGAGGACGTGTGGGAGATCATTGAAGACTCCAACACTTCAGGTCAAGTCTTTTCTTCCCTCAATGCCACCTTCCTCACCCTCATTTCCAAACAAGAGAAAATCAATCACCCAAAACAGTTCAGGCCAATAAATCTCTGCAATGCAATCTACAAGCTGCTAACAAAGGTGATAGCTCGACACTTAAAACCTATCGTATCCTTCATTATTTCGCCCGAACAGTCAGGATACGTGGAAGGAAGGAAAATCTTCGACAGTGTTATTCTGGTGCATGAAGTCATCCATTCTCTTTAGAAAACCCGAACTCTAGGTATGATGTTAAAACTATATCTCTCCAAAGATTTTGATAAACTAAGTTGTGATTATATGAATTATGTTCTCTTGGCCTTTGGTTTTGAATTCTCTTGGGTTGATTGGATTTTAAATGTCACCTCCTCTGCCTTCTTTTCTATCCTCATCAATGGAGTACCCTCTCTCCCTTTTTCACCCACCCATGGGATTAGGCAAGGGGATCCCCTGTCTCCTTTCCTCTTTATAATCATGGTGGAATGTCTAAGCTGCTCTATTCAAGATTCAATAGAAAACCATACCTTGACTGGATTACCCTTGCATGGCATCGATCCTCCAGTCTCTCATAGTCAATTTGTTGATGATACCTTAATGATGGGATCCCCCATGGTCCACAAGGCCCAAAAAATCCTCTCTACCATTCAAGCCTTCTGTAACGCCTCGGGAATGGATATTAACAAGGACAAATCCCAAATCTTCTTCTTTAATACCCCGATGTTGATCCAAATCCACATTACAATAATAATGGTCATATAGAAACATATAGCACTTAATAAGAATCAATTAGGAATTATTCGCCATGCCTTGTAAACTCCTAAACTTGTATATAATTCTGATCCACATGAGAGTTGTAATGAGAGACATGATAGTCATGATCAGAGTAGTAATGAGAGCAGTGAGCAGTGGGAAGCTAGTGTATTTTTGTTCATAGGAAATAGGTCAGCAAGACGAATAGTGGTAGATGGTTCCTCAGTAGTAGTGAGCAATATAAGGCTCGTCAATCCAAATTATGACTTTCATTTCCTCCTTTCTAATCCATGGAAATAACATATTCGAGGCATATTCACTAAAGGGAGAACCCTTATTTGTTGACTAAGGTTGGTTTTCATTGATGTCAACCCTTGAAGAAAGTCTGGTAGAAAATTCCGGTAGCACAAAGGTTTGGGTAATGGACCCAAGTTTGTTTGATGTAAAATGACTCATTGTTGTATTTTCATGGTTTATAAGAAGTACAAATGGATGAACTCCAAAGTGGTCCCCTTATGGTGAAATCCATCACAGGAAGATGCTTTGCGGATTGAGTTATCCTAGAAGTATGGTTAGAGAACCCATTCTTAATTATGAAATAATGAGATTAAGGTCAATGAATTTGTCAGTGAAACTATCCAATATGGATAGTTCTTTTTATGCCATTTCCGGTGGTATGTGGAACATCACATAACTCCTCATGGTTAATGAGTTATGGCCATGTGAAGTTGGAGGACCCTCATGAGTCAAATAGAAGCCCCTAAAAATCAAAGTGTTTGCAAAACAAATTATTTAAATAAAATAGTAAATGGAGAAATCCCTAAAATAAGGAAAATGTAATGCTGCATGAAAGTATAAATAAGAGGAAAATCTCTCTCATTTAATTACACTTGAACACATTGAATATCTTTTGTTGTTTGAGGATTATTGCAAGTACTCATTAATACATCTGAAGTTGCGAAAGTCTGAGGTAGTACGAAGGGTTGATGGAAAAATTCCCGAAATTACAACGAATACTAAAAAAAAACCCTATTTTCTGAGGCGTACATGGGTTGACTGTGTATAGGGTGCGTACATGTTGGTAAAATTATGAAACTTGAGAAGATGAATATGTAGAGGTTCTAAATTCTGATATCAAGCTCCCTAGAAGGTCTACAGTGCTCAGATACATCATATCTATCCATTGATTCAAAAGGTATGTCTTATTTCTATGAATAGTTGGATTTTGATGTATGCATGAGAAATGGTTATGGAGATTTGAGGATTCTCCCTAGAGAGACTAGTGGATGCATGGGATATTTTGCATAAGTAAGATCTACAGAAATATTGTGTTGGTATATTTATCATTGATACTTCTTGTTGAGGTACATCTTGTATTTCTTAGCATATGGCTAACGATTTTTGTGGTACATGGTTGAGAGCTTGTATTTGTGAAGTGGTTCATGTATTGAGAGTCTGAATATCAGAAAGGGTTTGATGACTAGATCATCTGAGGGTTGTTATACTTTTTCATGATTACACACACCTATATGGCACATTACTAGAGAGAGAGATATATGCTTTGGGTAAAGGTTATGTATGAGGATGCATGCATAGGGTATAGTTACAGTCTGGATACAGTGACAGGTGGGTCGGAAAATTTCAAGAGAAAGGAAAAACTAGTTTTTTAGAAGGCATACACAGGCTACATAATAGATAGGGTGCATACATACACGTGTTGCAACACTATAAGTTGTGTACCTATTGTATTGTTGTTGACAGATGTTCAATTCAAGTACAAATTGATTATAGGGAAGTTTTGTAGGTTGGATACAGGTCATTGGTATAGGTTGATACAGTTGTACATTGGTATATCTCACAGTGATAGTGTGACAGTGGTTCCATCATTCTACTTATACATCAGGGAGGTTGGACGGGGCAAGGACAGGTGGTTGTAGCCAAAGAACTTAGGGGGTTTTAGCCTCCTTCAAGTTGTAGCTAGAGAATTGGGGAGTTGGAGCTTCCCTCAGGTTGTAGAGTGAGAAACTAGGGGGTTGGAGCCTCCTTCCATTTGCAGCTGGAAAACAAAGGAATTTGGTGCTTCCAATGAATGTAATTCTTCAATACATATAAGAAAAATCATTCTATGGTTTTCTCTCGCTTTGGGTTTCCACATAAAACATGGGTGTACTATGTATGTGTATGATTGTTCATTTGTTCATTGCTTATTTACTCTGCAGTTATTGGATGATAATGCTACATTTATATAACACTGGATTATATGGTTGAAAATGTTTAAATTGCTCTATTATTGATTCACCCCCCCTCTCAGTAATCCAACAATTGGTTTCAGAGTAGGCTCCTTCAGAAATTAGTTTAACCACTAAAAGGTAGATCATGGAGAGCAAAAAATTGTATAAAATGGAATACCATAGTTTGATGGAAAAAAGTATGCATTTTGGAGCATAAGAATGAAGACATATATACAGGCACATGGATTTGAAATTTGGTAATCAATTGTAGATGGATACATAGTACAAACAATTCCTCCAACAAATGACAAAGTAGTGAAACTCGGTCAGAACAATTCCAAAGCCATAAATGCACTTTTGAATGATCTTGGTGAAACAATATTCACCAAAGTTGCACATTGTAAATCTGCTAAAGAGATTTGGTACAAACTTCGAAATATTTATGAAGGAGATTCAAAATTCAAAGAAACAAAGATTCAAACTTACAGAGGTCAGTTCGAACAACTAAAAATGAATGAAGATGAGAATATTGCATCTTACTTTTTACGAGTCGATGAAATAGTAAATGCAATCATAGGATTGGGAGAATAAATCGAAGAATCTGTAATTGTTCAAAGGGTACTAAGATCTCTTCCTATGAGATTTGACCCTAAGATATTAACACTAGAATAAAGAATAGATCTAAAATCAATAAGCATGGATGAACAACATGGAATCTTCACAGCATATGAAATGGGAACTGAACATGAAAATCCACATGTAAAAGAAACAGCTTTCAAAGCATCCAAAAGATCAAAGAAAAAGGGAAAGCAACAAGAAAAATAACATAGCAGCAATAGTGACGTCTCAGAAGATAATGAAGAAGTGGCCAACTTTGTGAAAAGACTGAACAAGGGAATCAGAGGCAGGTATAGAGGTAAGCTTCCTTTAACTTGTTTTAATTTTGATGGTATTGGTCATTTTTATAACAAATGTCCTCATAAGAAAAAGAGAAATGATGAAGGTTACTCAAAAATCAAACAAGCATATAAAGGCAAAAGAACCACAAAGAAAGTTTTCAAGAAAAACTTATGCACCAAAGAAGACATCTCATCATCAGATGAAGATGAATTCAGTGACAATGCTACACATTATTTTGGTCACCCCAATGATCCATGGAAAAACATGTGTTCAGTTTCCCAAAAAGATCCTTTCTTCATGAGGAAAGTGATTGGCTTTCTCTTCTCAAAAACCCTGTTAAGGAAGGTCATCGTAGGCTGAATATTCTTTTGTTCCCACGAAGATTCAATATCACAAGAGCACCAGAGTGGATATAGGATGACAATGGAAAGAGGAAGAAACATTTAAATGGTATGTTGCCTATCTCTTGTTAGCTAGTAAACTCAATAGTTAGAGCTTAGGGAAAGCGTCATATTATGTTATGTTTTGTTCTATATCTAGGTGGATCTAGGGAGATCTGTTTATGTCTGCATTTACCAATAAGTCTCATAACAAAATTGGTGACCATACTAGGGAAACAACCTCCTTTTGATTTTTTTCTTCCCATTTTCCTTTAGCCTTCCCTCCTCTAATAAATTTCATTTTCTGAGTCTGTGAATGATCCATCTGGACTCCTTGGGTCTAGAAGTTTAGTTAGATTTTTTGTCTTTCTCCCAATTTTTCTCCATTTATAGAGATCGTCGCACTATGTCTCATTGGTATACTGCAACAAACCTCAAACGTCGCATTCTTCTTGACCAATCCAATGTGGTTACGTCCTACTTTACTCTTCTTATAGCCTGCAATGACCTATGCTCGTCACATTGTGTCCCATACCCAGCCTGCGACGACTCCTGTAGATTTTGTTGGAGTAAGTCAACTTGCCTTTTACCTCCTATTTTTGACTTAGTGGCCTAGGATGAACTTATTATGCCTATGTTTGATTGATCTCTGAGTTTAAAACTTTCTCTTGATTGGTTTTTATTGATTGAAAGTCTTTCTTTGCGTTTTTGAAAGTTCTTTTTTGTGATCATTGTCACAAGGATATAATCTCAGATCTTGATCTGGGTGCTTGTTTGAAAAAGGGTATTTGGTTTGCATGAAGTTTTAGATTCATTTTATTTTTTATATTGTTTGTTGATTAAGAAACACTTTTTGCTTGCATATGTTAAAAGGTTTTCTTGTCTTTTTCATTTTTGTCTATATTATGAATTTGATTTGGGAATTGTGTTGAGAATGTCTTGATTTTCTTGGATTACATTTTCCTTTCATCATCACATCTCTGATTTTGTTTTGGAAAGGAAGAACTAAATTCCTTTATTATTTTTAGTAATCTTTCATAAGAAAAATTTTACATTCGAAATATTGGTTAAAGAGAAGAATAAGAAAATTGTGTAGTTCATGATTATTTAGAATTGTCTTCATTCAAAATTAAGAAATTGCAATTTGTAGATTGTCGTACTTCAAAAATAAATACCTTCTCCCTACTGTAACTAGAGTTCATTGAATTTAAAAAATGCATATTCATCTCTTTTTTCATTTTATTGGGTCAAGGTCACAACTTCCTCAGTTTCACTTCCATCTCCCTTTTGAGTAAGCAACAACCTCTAAACACAGTGTAAATTTAAAATTTATTAGTAACTTTTATTTTCTAGGAATTCTATTCACCAATATTAGCTAGGATAGCGCTTTGGAATAGGTTGTAAGGCACACTCTCCAAAGCATTAAAACAAACTGCAGTATATTATGATAGGGAGAGTTCAAATCCAAATGGTACATTTTGTCCTGGGAAGCCCTTATCACACAAGGGTCAAACCCGAGGTTGCATTAAGACAAGAAGAGTTACTCACCCTGCTTAGTTAGTCTTGTTGTAGATATTGCACGTATTATTGGGGGACACTTGAAGGTATACCCACAATTATGAGTGGAATCCTTTCGAGTTGATTTTAGGCTAGATACCATGCCTTTGCGCGTAGATAGGATTGTCAAATGTTTCCCCAGGCATCATTGTTATAGTTGGTAACCTTAGTAGCCTAACTCTTTAGGGTTTTTACATGAGTTGATTGTGGAGGAGCAAGTCTCCACGGTACCTAGAATCGACGTTGGCCAAAATCACTTGGGCTCCTTGGAGGGTATACCCACGATTATGTGTGCGAGCTTGCACCAGAGTATAAGTCCGTTAAATAGGTCGACAGTGTAAATTTTCCACCCGCTTTATCCTATCCCCTTATTGTCTTGACTTCATAACATCGGATTTCATCACTAACTAGTGACTTCAAAATAAGAAGGTTTATTTGCTTGGTTTGATTTCTAGATTTTATTAGCGAGTGTTATTTGTTGCCTTAGATGGCCATATTTTTTTTTTCATTCTTGGTTTGGTTCGGAAAACATCGTCCCTCCTCGACGTTCACATAGGATGCAAGGACTACCTCTGGAAGATCCTGAAGGTTACCAACCCTTGCTTCCTAACTCACCAGGAGGCCCTCTTGAGGGAGTAGTCAATAATGAAGTAGCTTCCGAAGTTGGAATCACACACTCTTTGGAAGGATTTCGAATTGTTTCAGATTCCTTAAAAGCTTTTTGACTTCCCCCAAACCTAGATTTAAGTGGTCTACAAAATCCACAAATACTTCAAATGAACTCGGTCAGAGAAATCATTTTTGTTGATGATACTGAAGTACCTATTGGACCTAACGCAGGATCTGGAGTAGTGGATTGACCTTTTCATAATGGATCATTTAGAACACCGGTCATACTGCCTAAACTTTTAATCTTAGTTCTGTCCCGTTGACAAACTAGTTGTTGGTCGGTTCTCACTCGATTCCTACTCTCCAGATGGCCCATTCTATTATGTCCCCACAAGTTACGATTGTTCATATAGGACATACAATGATATCCGAAGATCCTATTGGGACACCACTTCCACTTAGACCGAATCTGTCACTCCCTTCTAGGTACAATGCTTTGAACCCTTCCATTGTTATCCCTACCCAAAATCCATCGAGAGGGTCTAGACTTTTTGTTCCTCTTGGGTATAATGTTGCTACTGGTTTTGTTCCTACACCTGCCTAGGTTCTCTTCGAAGGGCCTTATGTTCCTCCTCCACCTTTGCTTGGAGGATCTAGCCCTAGTGGATCCAGTCTAGTTGGAGGCACCAATCATTCTATCACTTCTGGTTTCCAGATCCCTGTTGGAGGTCAACCTCAAGCTGGGGGGAAACCTCAATTTGGGGGACAACCTCAGATTGGGGGACAACCTCAACTTGGGGGGAAACCTCAGGTTGAACTACATAATCCAATTTATAGACAAAATGTACATGTGTTACCATCTCAACCTTGGAACCTCCCTTTGCAAGGAAATCTACAACCGTCTGGGGGGAAACATCCTTAAGTTAATGATTTTGTACCTCCTAACCTCGATCAACCATATCCAGGTTCTTTGAATCCCACTTGGGGTCAAAAATTTCAATCTAATGTTCCTCTCCAAGGGAACACCCCTAATCAACCCAATCCTATGGGTTGTATGCCTCAAAATCCTCCACAACTGAATCTGTCAGGATTGTCTAATTATTTGCAGACTACTTACGGTCCCACTGGTATACCTACAGGGCTTCCCCCTCTGAACTACCAGTTTCCTCAAGTGAATCGATAGTTGGACTTCCTTGCCACTTTGGATTTACCTGATTTGTCTAGGATTTTGAATGATCCTATTTTACACTCTCCTTATTGGCCCGTCATACCGGCCAAACTATCGTCCAACATTCCTAAATTTGACGGTCAAGCAGGAGAGGACCCAAATAATCATGTTATGAATTTTCATCTATGGTGTTCATCCAACTCCTTAATGGATGACTCCATTAGATTACGACTTTTCCAACAAACTCTTATGGGTTCAGAAACAAAATGGTACATCAATTTACCATGGGGATTCTTAAATGACTTTAACGCCCTAGCCATGGCCTTTTTGACACATTACTAGTTTCCAATTCAATACGAAACAAGAACCAAAATTTTGAGTTGTTTTAAACAATATTCGTCCACTCATATTTTTGATCACATCCATGAGTGGAGGAGGAGAAGACGTTTGATCAAAATTCCTCTTCCTGATCAACTTTTGTCTGAGTGGTTTACCAAATCACTCATTGGAACTATTGCTCATGATGTCTCCATGGGTGGTTTTGTTACCGAAGAGCAAGCGATTAGTCGTGCTCAGTATCTATATCGTATTTATTCGCAGATGCGAACGCTTTACGATTTAAACCCTGACACTCCTCATCCTTCCACAAACCCTACCCCAACACCTCCAGTATCTTCTCATGCTACTAATGGTGTGATTGGCACCTTTCATGTTGAAGCTCCATCCACACAAGTCGGTCACACCAATCCCAAATCTAATAATTCTAATGTACAAAATACTCCTACTCCTACTACTTCCATCAATAAGACTATTGAAGTTAATTCTATTCAAACCACACCTACCAGAAATAACCAAAATAAAAGGAGAGGGAAGGGTAAGAACAAGGAGGATAAGAATAATAATCCACAATCTGATAAAGCCAAAATGCAAACCGCTGATGAGAAAAATAAACGTAAACCTCGCTACCCTTGCCTTATTTGTGGTGACGATCATTACATGAAAGATTGTCCAAGATGCACTGAGGTTACTAAATTCCTCCAAGGAATCAAAAAACCTTCCACACTTGTCATTTTTTCACAGCCATTCCCTTCTCAGCAACAAGCCCAACTGGTCATTCATGACCGAGCCTCTCCTTCTACCTCCTCTTATGTTCTTATGTGTACTGGTGACACTAAAAAGAACGAAGTTGCAATCGCAACTCGAGACAAATATTACTCTCCGTCAAAAGAGAAAGTTGATGACATACCACCTTCATTGGTTCAACCTTCTCCCCCAACTTCACCTCCAAATGGTTCTCTTCATACCGAAAGACCAGGTCTCGATACAGTTCTCTACCCTCCTCCCAAGGACATTGTTCGAAAGTCTTGTTCAATCCTCACACACGTGCTGCACAAAACTACAGTATTGTAGAAGACATTGTGCAAGCACCTTCCATGATGTTAGCTCTCGAAGTCCTTCAAATATGTCCTACTCAATGGAAGGCACTATTAAAGGCCATTGGTGGAATTTATCCCACAGATACTAATTTAATAATCTTTTACTTGGAATATCACATTCCAAGGCTTCCTCCTCAGTTGGCGTTTCAGATCTAAGTTGTTGTTGAAAACAAGAATATATGTATAACTGTTATTGAAGAGAGAGCCTCAACTTGCGTTATGTTTGTTACTTGTTGGAAAGATATCAACTCTCCTACCCTCACTAAATCACACAATACACTCAAGGCCTTCAATGGTATAGGTTTTAAATGTTACGATGTTCTTCCTTCGTTGTCTATTACATTGGAAGGTAAATTGATCAATGTCGAGGTTGAGGTCTTTGATGCACCTCTTGATTATAACCTTTTACTTGGTCGTAGCTAGATTGATTCCATGCGTGCAGTTATTTCTACCATTTTCCATGTGGTATGATTCTCGCACCAAGGAAAGGTCATTACTGTTGACCAAATGGCCTTCTTTAATTTTGATTCTCATGCTAGCAACATTCCTTTTATCTTGAAGACACCTCCCAGTTATGAGAATGTCAGAGTGGGTCTTTTGAAAGATTAAACTTTGATGGGTACATTTCCAATCCCACCACTCGATATTCCCCCTCCTTTTGTTGCCTCAATTAGCATGATCTCTACCACTACTCGTGAAACCCCCACATTGTATGACCCATGTATAGTTCCTGACCCTGGTGATTACCTTAGTTACAGAAACAAGATGCCTTTAAGTTCAGTCGAATCTGTTTATCAAGTTATTCAATCGGCAACCCCCTCTCCCCGCTCTCTCTATGAGTCATCTCCTGATCTGTTCCACATGATATTTCCTACTGATGAGATGCTCATGTCATTCATGTATATGGAATACAACCCATGGGATTATGGACATCATCGCTCCATTCTCTTCCTAGAACGTGATACCTTAGAGAGCTACCAACGAATTTCGACTCCATTGATTGTTGTTGTTATTTCTTCAGTTCCTGAGTCAACACACGATGTCTTGTATGAAGGGAACTTGAGTAACATTTCACCTACCATCCCTCTCGACATATTGATTAAACCCAGAGTCATAGAGAATGTTCATATTGGGGCCTCTTGTTCTACTGATGAGGCCCACACATATAAATCCCTTTTCCAAGAGTTCTGCGACATTTTCACCTCGAGTTATGAAGAAATTCCAGGTATTGATCTCAATATCATTGTGCATGAGATTAATACTTATCCCAGTGCTAAACCTGTTTGGAAGAGACTTCACCTAGTCCATCCACATAAATCTGCTGCTATCAAGCTTGAAGTTGAAAAAATTCTTAAAGTTGGCTTTATCTATCCTATGGCTTTGATCGATTGGGTATCTAATCTTGTTCTGGTAAATAAGAAGCAAGGGACGATCCATGTTTGTGTATATTATAGGGACATAAATAAGGCTTGTCCTAAGGACAATTACCCAACCCCTTTTGTTGACCAGATAGTTGATGATTGTGCCGATAGTGAAATATTCTCTTTAATAGATGGTTTCTCTGGCTATAATCAAATTAATATTTTATCGGTGGATCAACACAAGACTGCTTTCATTTTCCCTTTGGGAACCTTTGCCTACCGAAAATTACCCTTTGGTCTGAAGAAATCTAGTGTGACCTTTCAGTGTGCTATGTATTATGCTTTCCATGATATTAAGCACATTGTGCAACCCTATCTTGATGATCTTCCGACGCATTCCATGTGTCTCCAAGATCACCCGACACATTTAAGGGCCATTTTTGTATTCTGTCATTATTATCGTATATGTTTGAACCCACACAAATGTGTTTTTTGTGTGGATTTCAATCGAATCCTTGGTTTTATCATGTTGATACACGAGATTCGAGTAGACCCCTTGAAGGCTGAGGCAATTCTCAATCTCCCTCCTCCTTCCACACTCCACTAGCTCCAAAGTTTGCAAGGGAAGGCAAACATTTTGCGTCATTTCATCCCCAATTACGCTGAATTGATGAAAGGATTCACTCGGTTACTCAAGAAAGGTTACGAGTTTGTGTGGGACCATACTACGAACAAATCCTTTGAAGCTTTGAAACTTGCCTTAACCTGTACACCATTATTGTTTCCCCCTAACTATAGTCGAGATTACTTCCTCTACTTAGCTGCTTCGGACTCTACCATTGCCATGGTCTTAGTCTAAGAGGATGATTCACATGATGAACATATGATATACTATTTGATTCGAAGTCTCATGACTACCGAAACCAAATACCTACATGTGGAGAAACTGGCCTTGGAAGCTGTCCAAGTTGTCCAACGTTTTCATCATTATATCCTATTACGTAGGACCATTGTTATTTTTTATTGCAACCCCATGTAACATATCCTCACTCGACAATTTCTAGGGGGTAAGTACTGCAAATGGATATTGATTCTCCAAGAGATTGACTTGGATTTTGAACGCTCTAAGTCAAAGAAATATTTGGTTTTTTCCGAATTGATATGTGACCTTCCCTCTACTGAGACAGAAAATGTGGCAGAGGATTCCTTGCTTGACGAATCCCTCTTTTTGATCAGTTCTGATGACATATGGTACGGAGATATTATCATCTATCTCCAGACTTGAACTTTCTGTCCTGATCCATCCAGTATAGATCATCGTCGCATACGCTATCGAGCCCGCCAATACATCATCCTCGGTGATACCCTTTACCACCGTGGTATTGATTCTATTTTTCGACGATGTCTTACTTACGATGAAGCTAAGAAAGATTTGAATGAATGTCACTCTAGAGCATGTGGTGTTCATATGTCTAGGTATGCCACTTCCCAAAAGATCTTATGAGCAGGTTATTTCTGGCCTTCTTTTTTTAAGGAAAGCATTACTGTCATCCAGAAATTCCATGCTTTTGAAACTTATAACAACAAGATAATATCTCATCATGCTTGTGAAACTTATAACTACAACCAGAAGGTGGCTACAACCACCTGTCCTTGCCCTGAATGAATGTCACTCTGGAGCATGTGGCGTTCATATGTCTAGGTATGCCACTTCCCAAAAGATCTTATGAGCATGTTATTTCTGGCCTTCTTTTTTTAAGGAAATCATTATTGTCGTCCAGAAATTCCATGCTTGTGAAACTTATAACAACAAGATAATATCTCATCATGCTTGTGAAACTTATAACTACAACCAAAAGGTGGCTACAACCACCTATCCTTGTCCTGTCCAACCACCCTGAAGTAGAAGTAGAATGATGGAACCACTATCACACTATCACTGTGAGATATACCACTGTAAACATGTACCAGTAAACCTGAACCATGCATCAACCTGTACCTCAACCTGTAATCAACCTGTATCATAAACAATGCATCAACCATGCACCAACCATGCACCAACATATACCATAAAAAAGTGCATCAACCATGCACCAAGTATATGCCAATCATGTGTCAAGTACTCATCAACTATGACTCATCAATATGTACCAACATCATCAACTATACACCTCATGTATGTGCCAACTCATCAACTACTTGTCTCAACCATGTACCCAACTTGTACCTCAACCAAAAACCCTCGTCAATTTCACCATAAAAATATGATTTGTAACTCTTTAATAAACCTAGTGTATATTATCACATACCTTAAAACCTTCTTTAACTTTAAACAACAAGATACTAGCATTTTCATTGAACTTTTCTTTAGTCTCACATGACTAGTTTTGGATTAGTCAAAAACCCTAACTTGAAATAATCATAACTTTGTACCTGTAATGAATAAATATATGAAACTGATACACAATTTTATTCAATGTGTTTTTTGCAATTCCTCCATGTGTCACTACTTGTAACCTCTCAGAAAAGGATTTATAGAAAAAATGGCATACCTTGCTGAATTATGGCTTATTCTAGAGAGTGACCTTGTAGAGCATGCCCCGCAAAAAATATTTGTTGAATAGATATGAAACTTTTACAAATAATACTACATAATTTAATATAACCAACACATTGGTATCAATGAATTTGTATTTTTTATGAAGAAGTTATGACGTTTTTACTCGAAACACATGTTTTTTATTAGTTTCAGGACTAGCCACAAACCCTATTTTCCACGGAGTGTAACTCAAAAAATACAATGACCCACAATCTGAATTTTTTACCAAATATACTTGGATATGTTTCCTCAATTTCATGGAAATTTCATGGTCTGAATCATTCTATAAAAAAAAGTATTGCGAAAATGGTGAGATGACTTGTAAATAACATGCCTTAGAAAGCATCATCAAAAGAATTTATCCTTCTTTGAATTTCGGCCTTCTTTTCTTCACCTTCCATCAGAAATTCATCTTAGGTATCCTTTGTTTACCTCAGACACCTATAGTATTCAATATGCTCAAGTGTGCCTAAAATGAGAGAGCTTTGCCTCTTATTTATACTCTCCAAGTAGCTTCCTTAAAAACATCTTCTAGGTCACTTTGCCCACTTTCCTTATTTTAGGGTTAACCCACTTCTAATTTCTCCATTAAATTTATTATTGAAATAATTTATTTTGTATTCACTTTGAATTATATTACACTCATCACTTCACTTTATTATTTACCTTTTAAAATCTCTTAAACCACTTTGACTACTTTGACCTTTTAGGGCTTCTAGATGACATATGAGGGTCCTCCAACTTCGTAAGGCCATAACTCGCAAACCGTGAGGAGTTATGTGATGTTCCACATACCACCAGAAATGGAATGACATGTATTATTGATATATAATAGTATTACCTGAAAATATATCAAAAATCATACCGTTATCCATCAAGAAAACTTGGGTCCATTACCTAAACCTGGATTCTCAAACTTCTCATGGCCATATCTCTCTAATCGTGAGGGGTTATGCGACATTCCACATACCAACGAAAATGGAATGACAAGAAATATCCATCTAGGATAGGTTCACTAAGAAATTAACTAACCTTCATCTCATTGTTCCACAAATGAACATGGGTTATCTAACCATACTTCTAGGATAACTCTATCCACAAAGTTTCTTCCCGTGAGGGCTTTCACCATAAGGGGACCACTTTGGAGTTCATCCATATGTACTTCTTATCAACCATGAAAAGACAATAATTGTTCATCTTTACATAAAACAAACTTGGGTCCATTACCCAAACCTTTGTGCTACTGGGCTTTCTTCAAGGGTTGATATCAATGACAACTAACCTTAATCAACAATCTCCCCCTTTGGCATTAATGACAACACTCTGATGCAATACTGAAATCATATCATTCATGCTCCCCTTGGAATCATGACTTTGTCCTCTACATCTAATAAATCTCTCCCCCTTTGTCATCAATGGCAAAGGTATCCTTTCATCCGGCGCTGCTCCCCCAGAATGCACTGTCCTCTTATGGTGCTTCCTCGTGTACATCTAAGACATATAATATAAGCATTCAAAAAGCATTCATTTTGGAGTAGAAATAACTCCAAGTATTTGGTGAAGATATTCAGAGGCTTCTTGTGGAAGTGGTTTTGTAAAGATGTCTGCCATTTGTTATTTTGTGCCCACATACTCAACTCTGATGTTCTTTTCTGCAACCTACTCTCGTAGAAAGTGATACTTTATTGGAATGTGCTTCATCTTGGAGTGCATCACCGGGTTCTTTGAGATACTGATGGTGCTTGTATTATCACAATAGATTGGAATGGGATCATCATACTCAACCTATATATATTTTAGATTTTGTTTCATCCAAAGAACCTATGTACAAAATGGTGTTGCTACAATATACTCTACATCGGCTGTAGATAAGGATACTGATGGTTGTTTCTTTCTTATCCATGATACTAAACACTCACCCTAGTTGATCCGGATTATTTTCGGCATGAAATGAGAGTGGAGATATAATAAATAATTGCAAAGAGATATCGCAGATATTCAATAATATAACAGAAATGTATCGGAGATGCATTCATAAAAACAAATATACAATAATACACAATTTCTATTAATGAAATAAATGTACAAAGACTGTAAAATACAAAGTGAAAGACTCGATAGAATGGTGGCAGCTTATCTCTAAGAAGAGATGTGATGGCTACTCGCATTTGCAAGAAGATGGTTACAATGAGGCTATGAAAGAATTTTTACAATAAAAAGGAATTCCAAAAACCCTAGACATCCAAAAACCGAACCCTAGGAGATGAAGCACCAAAAGTCATGTGGGCCCCATTTGGGTAAGTTAGTACACCAACTTCCCGGAGTCGTAACTTTTGCATACGATCTCCGTTTTAGGCGTATGATAGCTCGTTGGAAAGGTATCATCGAGAAGATTCATTTTGGGGGCTCCATTATTCCTTCAGCTATCATTGAGAACCTATATCTTGAAAAACATTCATTTAGGCCCTCAAAATGGCCCTGGAAGTTAAAACCTGCTAAAAATAGTAAATTGCCAAAATTTCCAGAAAAATGTTTTGAGCTAGTTGGAAATGGTGGGTGGCCACCAATATCCACTTGAATCACAAGTATAATGTTTCTTCACTGGTGCTTCTTTAGTCATCAATACAACCTTCCCAATATGCATCTGTGTAGGTAATAAGTGATAGATCCTTTCCTTTTGGATACCATAATCCAAACTCTTATGTTCCTTTGAGATATCTGAAGATCCTCCTCACTGCTAATACATGTGATTCCTTTGGTGATGCTTGAAATCGTGCAACCTGTCCAACTACCTGCATTACATCTGGTCTATATGTTGGTACATATAGTAGGTTTCCAATCATTGATATGTATTGCCTCTGATCTGTAGAATTTGAATCATCATCTTTGCTCAACTTGCAATTGGTTTCCATGAGAGTGATAACTGGTTTGCAATATTCCATTCCGAACCTCTTTAGAATTTATCTGATATACTTGGTTTGAGAAATAAAGATTCCTTATTTGATTTGACGTATCTGAAGTCCCAGAAAGAAGGATAGTTCTCCAAGTAACAACATTTCAAATTCATTCTACATTTCTTTTGCAAAATTTTGTCTTAACCTGTCATCATCACTACCAAAAATAATATCATCAACATAAACTTCAACTAATAAAATATTACCTTGACTTACCTTGATGTAGACGTTGTTGTTTCCACTTCATTTTGTGAACCCTGCCTGCTGCAGATAATTATCCAGTCTAGAGTACCATGCTCTAGGAGCCTGATTTAAACCATACAAGGCCTTCTTTAATTTACACACATAATTTGTGTTCTCTGACAACTAAAATCCTTCTGATTGTTCAATGTAGACTTCTTCTTCAAGTTCCCCATTCAAAAAAGATGATTTTATGTCCATCTAATATAATTTAATATTTTTAGAGCATGCATAAGCTAAAAACAAGCGGATTGCTTCCATTCTGGCAACTAGGGAAATTGTCTCTTCAAAGTCGATTCCGTCAATCTGTGCATATCCTTTACATACCAATCTAGATTTATTCCTTGTAACTTGTCCATCTTCATTCAATTTATTCCTAAAAACCCATTTTGTGTTGATCACATTCTTATTCTTTGGTCTTGGAACCAATTTCCAAGTGTCATTTTTCTCTATTTGATCCAATTCTTCATCCATAGCCTTATTCCAAGATTCATCCTTGTAGGCTTCTTCAAAATAGTTTGGTTCAATTGTAGATAAGAGTGCTAGGTGTGTTTGTTCTGGTGAATGGATTCTTCTTCTAGTCTCAACTCTTGCATCTTTGTTTCCGATAATATGATTTGAAGGATGATTCTTCTGTACTCATTTACTAGGTTTCTTTGGAGACACTTGTTGAACTTGCTCTTCTTCTTTTGTCGGATTCTCTTCATCTTCCTCTTCTACTTCTTTTTCATCTTCTTCTTCTTCTTCTAAGGGCTATTTCATTGATTCATTTTCTTCCTTTGATTCTGGTCTGTCTGTTTCATCAATTGTTATGTTGATGCTTTCCACAACTTTGTTCAATCTTAGATTGTAACACTTGTATTCTTTCCTTTTACTTGAGTAACCGACAATTACTCCTTTTTCCACACGAGAGTCAAACTTTCCCATTCCATCATATTCTCTTTTGATATAACATTTGCTTCCAAAAAATATGAAGTGATTTACACTTGTTGGTCTTCATTTCCATAGTTCGTAAGGATTTTTGTCAGTGTTGTTTCTAAGCATTACTTTGTTTTGAATGTGAACTGTTGTATGCATTGCCTATGTCCAAAAATTATTTGTCAATTTCGAATCCATTAACATTGTTTGGGCCATTTCTTGTACTGTCATGTTCTTTCTTTCAACAAATTCATTCTGTTGAGGTGTCCTAGCAATGGAGAATTGCCTTTTTATTCCATGATTGCTGCAATAGTCCATAAATTCCTTTGAGGTGAACTCTCCTCCATTATCATATCTCAGGCATTTGATTTTTCAATCCATTTCATTTTCAACCATTTCCTTGTAGATCTTGAAGCTTTCAAAAGCCTCTAACTTATTATTGAGAAAGCAAACTGTAGTCATTATTCTATCATCATCAACTAATAACATGAAATATTTCTCACTTTTTAAGCCCTTTGTTTTGGTTGGTCCAACTAGATCAGTATGCACAATTTCCAGTGGTCTTATTGTTGAATATTCCTTTGATTTAAACCTAGTCTTTCTTTGCTTTCCTTGTTGACAATGCTTGCATAAAGTGTTGGTTGGTTTCGTGATCTGGGGCATTTCTCTGACTGCTTCTTTTTTGTTGACTTTGACAAGGTTATCAAAATGTATGTGACCCATTCTTCTATGCCATAGCCAACTTTCATGTTCCTTTATTAGACAACACTTTTCATTTCTAATTTCACTTAACACATATATGTTGCTTGAAGTTCTTGCAGCTGTAGTGACCAATTTCCCTAGACCTTCTTTTCTTATCTCACACTTTTGTGAATTGAAAGTAATTTTATGACCTTGGTCACACATTTGACTCACACTTAGAAGATTATGTTTCATATCTTCTACTAGTAGAACATTTTCTTCCTTTTCATTATTGTTCCCAATTCGGATTGTGCGTTTCCCAATGATTTTGGATGAATGATCATTTCCGAAGGAGACTGATCCATCTCTTTCCTTTTGTAATGTAAGAAACTTGTCTCTATCACCTGTCATGTGTTTTGAACATCCATTGTCAACATACCAACCGCGTTTCTTCCACTTAGTTGTTAGAGCAATTGTGCATTCTTCATTGCTATATTGATATTGCTTTCTTATCCATGTCATTTTCTGAGGTTCATGTTTGTGACTGTTGTTATTTTTTTGAGGTTCTTTAGGAAGGACCGTTATGTTACAATATTTGGCCACGTGTCCAAAATTTTTACATTTGTAACATTCCACTTCAGTGCTCAAAGATTCAAACCTGTTGTAAATTCTTCTATGTGTTTCACTAGGTCTTCTTGAATAACCCCTTTGTGTATGACTCTCAAAGTTTTTATTGTTCATGTTGTTAGCTCTTCAATTCACATCTTTATGTCCAAAATTATTACATGCATAACATAAACCAAAAAATATAGTTTGATA
>ML817329.1:0-53152 GCA_009831015.1 Picea engelmannii
GTTCCAAGGCACTAAATGATTTCTAAGTCTCATTTCCGGATTGTTGAGTTGGAGTCGACAGAACAAGACTCGTCACAGTAGGGCCTTGATGTATCCCCCATCAATGACACGAAATAAGTAACAGATTTTGAGGATGAAACAAAGTATCAGGTTGAAACAAACACAAGGAAGGCTGACATAGTAAGAATGGACAATTGCAGATGGTCGACTCAATAGAGGGCTCATGTGAACTTCTCTTGAACATATAAACGACACAACCAAGGACTTGGTAGCACTGACTCCAAGACGACCCAAGATATGACCTTGTAGCAATTCGAACGAGAGACAAATGGATTTATCAACCCGGATTCAAATGACGAATAGGAGGTGTCATGTTCAAGAGCAACGCTTATTGCCATTAATATAAATACGAAAATACATCCCTTTCCCAAAATTTCCCCCACCATTTCTGGCGAGTACCTATTTATTTTTACACAAGCTTGAGGAGGATAACATATTCTTGTTGATGTAAGCTCATCCTTGGGATGAGTCCCTCGGAGTATATTTAACGCACCCTAGGAAGGAGTGGTTTGGTCCCATTGCGGGTCTTTCGATATTTGTTTAACGAGTCCAAGGATAGAAAACTCGGGGGTTTTTCATGTTTTGAGAGTCTGAAAAACACTAAAAGAGAACTCTCCCAGTTCCTTTTTCGTAAAAAAGTTCGACGAGACCGAAAAAGTGATAAACTATCATCCGTCGAACGTTTTCTTCAAATACTTTAACGAGTGTGAAAAGAACAAGATAGCTCGACAATTTTTTCGTTTTTATGGAGCGTGAAAAGAGCTTAAAGAATACTCATTTACGTTCGTCGTTTTCGTGTTACCATGACGAGTACGAAAAGACGAGAAAAAATATACTCGGTTACGTTGTCATATATTTTCGAGCACGAGAACGAGCGAAGACTGAGCTCGATGTTTTTTTCTAAAAAAACCCTAAAAAAGTAGTCATACATGCAACAAAAGAAAAAACACCCGTACCCCCTTGTTCGGACTTCGAAGTTGCGATATCTGCGAAAAACCACACTGACAAGGATATTAGGGTATTAGGTTTTATAGACAAAGTAATAAAAATAATATAAAAAATCAATAAAAAATAATAAAAAGTGAATAAATATGGGTACAAAAGGTTTTTTACCATTTCATTGTGATTTTGCCAAAAACTTGTCAACATACCTCATTTTTCCCCAAATTTCTTTGCTCGATTGCAGGAGGCACAAGTGATCATTCGACGAACTTTTTCGGCGAACGAGGTAATCTCTTGATTCTCTAACTTTTCCATGGTTTATTTTTTGTTTTTATTAGCAATTTTTTGGGTTTTGAGTCCATTTTAGGGTCGAAACATGCGTCCAAGCATTCTCGCAGGTGGGCCATGCGGGACCTGTGAGAATCTAAGATTCTCGCAGGTGGCCTTCGGGGAACCCGCGAGAATCTCGCACTATGCAAAAGGCTCACCTACGGGGGCCGAAAAACGGATTTTAAAGTAAGGTTTTGCTCAATAAAAATTATGCAAGAGTTTAAAACAAGTTGCTAACTTCCCTCTCATGGCTCTTTTGCAGGTGTTTGACCATCACAATGTTGGAATGGAGAGGAAGAGAACATGAAGAGGATGATGCCATTGTTGGGAATGACCCGAGTACAATCACTGCCCTCTGGGACTGTGGGCTTTTGAAATTTTTCAGGATTTCGAGCATGAGAGCCCAACTCAGGTTGTTGGAATACCTAGTCCACATGTGGGACGTGGATCAACAGTGATTTCATGTGGGGGTCCATACGCTGACACTAGATATTGAGGATATCTATTTTCTAACAGGGTTGTCACGACGTAAATACCATGCTACTTTGACCAGAGGTAGAGGCGGCGGACTCCCTATGAGCAAGTATTGTCGTCAGTATTGTGTTCCCGAGGCAAAGAAAAGCAAGGGTAAAGTTGTCATTTGGGGGGTCCAAGATCTGACTCTACGAACCATCTTGTTTACTATTGCATGCATGGCTGGGAGCGCGGCTCCACACATGGCTCTCGAGAGATATTTCCAATATGTCATAGAGTGCACAGAGCCTCGGGTCTTCAACTGGTCGGATGTAATTCTCCACAGTATGAAGAGACAATTGACGAAGTGCGGAAAGGGTGACTTGAAGCAGTTTGGGTACGGATCAATTTTGGTGTCATTCTTCCTCTAGAGATTCTCATTGTTGTGACTACAGGTTGATTGGGGTTTACCAACCCCACAGGATCCGAGGATGTTGAGGTGGTGCAACCTCATGGCTCGACACGTAGCAGGGCCTATAATCAAGTATAATGATTCATTTTTTGACTAGTTGAGGCCCCAGATGTTGATGATTGATGACTATGCATATGTTGGTTTGGATTTTCGAAGGGATCCGGATTTGGCCCTGCCTAAGGATGCTCAGTGGGGTGACTTAGGTAAGAAGTACACATTTTGTTCTTTTTTAAATGTTTTTGCAAATTTTATCATATGAAATGTTTTTATGTTTATCCAAGAACTAATTAAAAAAATTATTTTCGATGACACAGATGTGGGGCCATATCGACCTCCAGGAACGTCTCCCATTCAACGGCGAGGAGAAGCGGCTCCAGTGGCGAGATGGGATGTCTAAGACTACGAGGCAGTGGAACAAAACTTGGAGGGGTTGATCGCGGACGTCTCGGATATTGCTATTGGGGAGATCCTGAGACGTCACCAGCATCATATTTTGGGCGTGTCCGAGTCTCTCAGTCGACTGCTCCGTAGGGTAGCCCGAGCAGTTGTTTGTTATCGTGAGTGTCATCTGTGACGCTACTTTGTAGAAGCTATGGGTTTCGTATTTTAAGATTTTGATCATTGGATAGAAACTTTTTGTAAAAACTTTTGATCGCTATATACATATATACGGCTTTTACCGGTTTATTTTGTGTTGTGTTATACATGTGATGTGTGATTGGTTTATAAATGCCCCAAATTTTTGTCTAACACATAGTTGGCTAATGCATCAGTCAATGTATTTAGACATCTAGGAATGTGTTGATATTTGATATAATCAAAATAGCGTTCCAAGAGGTGAATTCGCAAATATACCCGTAATAAAGTAGGACTTTGGATAGCATAGACATTACTTAACTATAGTACTACTAGCTATGAATCGAGTCGTATAATCAGATGGCGGATATCAAGCGAAATAGCATCAATCAACAATTCGATGACGGTGCTATATTTTGCAATATTATTCGTCGCACACACCTCATAGACTGATAAGTTCATTTGTAGGGGCGTAATTTGCTCATGCAACAGAAGCAAGGTTCTGAATACTACGGCTAGCGCCATCGGCGAAGCCAATGTGGGGTGGCGAAGACTCCAACATCTAGAAACCAAGAACAACGCAAGATAAGAGGTCGAGGGCAGAGGCCAAATAACGAAAAAGCATATTAAAGTAACAAAAAATATGATACAATAAAATACAAGCACTCATGCATAGGTGATCTTAAGCATAGTACTTCTTTAAGTACAACCCATTTCTGGGTTCACTCAAATGGATACCGTTGTAGTCCACTAACTCGTAAACTCCTTTCTCCAAAACTCATCTGACGATATAAGAACCTCGCCACATAGCTTCAAATTTTCTAACTCCTAGCATATCCCGATCTTGTTCGTAAAGGAGAACCAGATCGCCTTCGAAAAAAACGTGTGGCTTAACATGTTTATCGTATTGGGCTTTGACGCGTTTCTTCTGGGCTTCTATAACTAGGGTGGCATCGTGACAAGTTTCGTCTAATTGCATGAGATACAACAGACGTTCTTCTTCGACAGAAGTGTTTGGGAGAAGTTTGACGACTAGTTTTAGGGAGGGTATCTCACATTCAATCGGCAAGATGGCTTCTAGACCATAGACTAACTGGAATGGTGTAAACCCGGTAGCAGACTTAACGGATGTCTGGTAAGCCCACAATGCTGAAAACAACATCGTGTGCCAACTCGTTTTGTGAATCCCTATCATTCGTCGAAGCATGGTAATGAGGATTTTGTTTATTGCTTCAACTTGGTCGTTGACTTGTGGGTAATAGGGTGTTGAGTTGTCATGGCGAAAACCCAACTTTTCAGTGAGTTCAGACATCATGAAGTTTCTAAAGTGGCTACCGTGGTCAGTGATGATAGCTTAAGGAACACCAAATCGAGCAATGATGTGATTGAATATAAATAATGTTGCAGTCCTTCTGGTATTGTCGAATGTTGGCATCACCTTGGCCCATTTCATAAAATAATCTACGGCTACAATAATGTATCAATGCCCCTCGGCCGAGTGAGGGTAACATGTCATGAAATCGATACCCCATTTCGCAAAAGGACCAACGAAAACCACAGGGTGTAGAGAAGCAGGGTGTGATCGTATTTTATTGTTGTAAGTTTGGCAAGCATGGCATTTTTGGACAGCAATTATACAATCGTTGAATAAAGAAGGCCAAAAATACCCTACTCGTAAGATCTTCTGGACAGTAGCATACCCAGACATGTGACCACCACAGGCTCCAGAATGGCAGTCATTTAGGGCTTTCTCGGCTTCGTCAAATGTGAGGCAGCATCGAAAAACGGAGTCAAGCCCACAACAATAAAGAGTATCACCGAGGATAATATATTGACGGGCTTAGTAGCGTATTCGACGGCGGTCAGTGTTAGACAAATTGGGCCAAAAAGTCTGGGTTTGGAGATATATGATGATATCTTTGTACCAAAGGTCATCGAAACTAATCAAGAAAAGGGATTCATCGGGTAATGAATCTGCTGCTTCATTTTCCGTCTCAGAGCAGGGAAGGTCGCATATCAACTCTGTAAACACCAAGGATTTCTTGGACTTAGCGCGTTCGAATTCTAAGTCAAACTCCTGGAGTACTACGATCCATTTGGAGTATTTTCCCCCTAGCAATTGGCGTGTAAAAATGTGTTGCATAAGGTTGCAATTAGAAATTATCGTAGTCTTGCGAGAAAGGATATAGTGTCGGAAACGTTGAACAGCTTGGACGGCTGCCAAGGCCAGTTTTTCAACATGTAAATACTTGGTTTCGGTAGTCATGAGACTCCGACTCAAGTAATAGATGACATGTTCGTCATGAGAATCATCCTCCTGGACGAGAACCATAGCGATGGTATAGTCCGAGGCTGCGAGGTAGAGGAAATAATCCCAACTGTAATCTGGTGGGAAGAGTAGTGGGGTACGTGTCAACGAAAGTTTCAAAGCTTCGAAAGCTTTGTTGGCAGTGGTATCCCATACGAACTCAGAACCTTTCTTGAGCAGTGACGTAAATCCAAGAGTTAACTCAGCATAGTTCGGGATGAAACGACGAAGAAAGTTTGTCTTCCCTTGCAAACTTTGTAACTGGTGAAGTGAGGAAGATTGAGAATCGCCTCGACCTTCAAAGGATCTACCCTGATCCCTTGACGTGAAACAATAAAGCCCAGAAGTCGATCGAATTCTACGCAAAAAACACATTTGTGGGGATTCTAGCGTATGTGGTAAAACCGACATCGAAGGAAAATGGCACGGAGGTGTATTGGATGATCTTCACAACGCATGGAATGAGCAGGTAAGTCATCGAGATAGGGCTACACAGTATGCTTTATATCATGAAAAGCATAAGACATAGCACATTGAAAAGTTGCATCGGCATTCTTTAAACCGAATGGAAGTTTTCGGTAGGCGAAAGTGCCCCAAGGACAAATAAAAGCGGTCTTGTGTTGGTCCATGGGAATGATATTGATTTGATTATATCCGGAGAAACCATCCATCAAAGAGAAGATTTCACATCCGGCACAATCGTCGACGATCTGGTCAACGAAGGGGGTAGGAAATTTGTCTTTAGGACAAGCTTTGTTAATGTCCCTATAATCAACGTACACGCGAATTGTGCCTTGTTTCTTGTCAATTGGAACAAGATTGGAAACCCAGTCAGTTAGAGCCACAGGGTAAATAAAGCTAGCTTTGAGAAGTTTCTCAACTTCAAGCTTGATAGCGGCTGGTTTACGTAGGTGGACTAGACGAAGTCGTTGCCGGATGGGTTTAGCACCCGGTTATGTCTTAATCTCATGTACCACAATGTCGGGGTCAATCCCAGGCATTTCTTCATAGCTCCATGCAAAGACATCACGAAATTATTGGAAAAGAGACTTGTAGGTGACAACTTCATCATGGGAACACGAAGCTCCGATATGGACATTTTCGAAAACTCCAGGTTTGATGGATATGTCGAGGGGGATGGTGGGTGAGATATTAATTAAGTTCTTTTCATAGAACATGTCGTGTGTAGACTCGGGAACGGTAAAAATGATGACAATGGTCGACGAGGTCGAGAGTCGTTGGTAACCCTCAATGGTGCGTTGTTCTAGGAAGAGGATGGAACGATGATGTCCATCGTCCCAAGGGGTATCTTCCACGGACATAACAGACATAATCATCTCGTTTGTAGGAAAAATGACGTGGAATGGATCCGGAGATAAATCACCAAGAGGAGGAGTTGACGATTGAATGGCTTGATAAGCGGATTTGACCGGACTCAAAGGCATTTCGTCACCATAACGAAGATGATCGTCGGGGTTGGGTACCATCCACGGGTCGTAAGACGCAGGGGTTCTGTGAACAAAGGTGGAGATCATGTTGATCGAGGCGAAAAACGGATGTGGAACATCGGGTGGTGGAATGGGGAAAGTACCCATCAAAGAGAAATCTTTGAGAAGACC
The DNA here is from genome assembly GCA_009831015.1 of Picea engelmannii. Classification (NCBI taxonomy): domain Eukaryota; kingdom Viridiplantae; phylum Streptophyta; class Pinopsida; order Pinales; family Pinaceae; genus Picea; species Picea engelmannii. The sequence continues at coordinate 6,761 of ML817329.1, forward strand.
CACACCGACGTTCTCATATCCAGAGGGGGGTTTACAATGAAAGGTACATTGTCGGTACATGCATCAGAATGAAAGAAGGCCAATTGGTCTACGGTAACTACTTTTCCTTGATGTGGATAACGCACGACACGGAAAAGGGTGGACACAACTGCACGCATGGAATTGATCTAACTATGACCAAGTAGAAGGTTGTAATCGAGAGGAGCGTCAAAGACCTCCACTTCAACGTTGATTGTTTTGCTTTCTAACGTAGTAGGCAATGAAGGGAGGACACCGTAAGGATTAAAACCAGAGCCATTGAAGGCTTTGAGCGTGTTATGGGATTCAGTCAAAGGAGGAGAGCCGATGGCTTTCCAGCAGGTAATAGACATGACACACGTCGAGGCACCCTCATCGATAATTATTCAACAAATGTTTTTGTCGGAGACAATAACTTGTATTTGGAATGTGATCTTCCAAATCAAAAATTATTAAATTTGTATCCGTAGGATCAATTCCACCAATAGATTTCAACAGTGCCTTCCGTTGTATAGGTCAACTCTGAAGGACTTCGAGGGCTGACATCGTGGACGGTACTTGGGCCAGGTCTTCGACAACACTGTAGTTATGGGCAACACGTGCATGAGGATTGAAAGCCAATTTTCGAACAACACCCTTTGGGGGAGGGCGAAGAACTGTATCTAGGCTCTGTCGTTCGAGATGAAAAGAACCGTTGGTAGGTGGAGTCGTGGGAGATGGTTAGACCAACGAAGGAGGTATTGCATCAACCTTCTCTTTGGAGGAAGGATAATCTTTTGCTCGAGTGGTAAGTGTGATGTCATTCTTGTTTGAATCACCTGTACACATTAAGACATAGGATGTATTGGAGAGGGAAGGTTGGTCATAAATGACCAATTGGGCCTGTTGTTGAGAGGGGAAGGGTTGTGACAATACGGTCGGAGTGGGGGATTTCGTGGTCCCTTGAAAGAACTTAGTAACCTCGGCTCGTCGTGGACAATCCTTAGTGTAGTGATCATCACCACAGATAAGACAAGGGTATCGGGGTTTGCGCTTATCCCTATCATCAACAGCTAGTGTTTTGGTTTTCTCAGATTGCGGATTATTTTTAACATCCTTGTTCTTACCCTTTTCTTTTTTTGATTTATTTTTGTTGGCAGGGGTAGATTGAACAGAGTTTACCTCAGAAGTCTTACTGGTGGGAGGGGTAGGAGACGGAGCATTTTGAACATTAGAAGAAATGGGTTTGGGGTTGTTGCTAGAGGTTTGGACGGAATGAGGTTGGGCATGGAAAGTGTCAATCACACCGTCAGCTGCAAGAGAAGCAGCAGGAGCAGTTGAAGTAGTGGAAGTAGAAGAACGAGGTGCGTCAGGGAGTAAGTCGTAAAGAGTACCCGTTTGTGAGTAAACGAGGTCGAGGTATTGAGCACGACTGATTGCATGTTCTTCTGTGACAAATCCACCCATGGCGATGTCACGAGCGATGTCATTCACGAATGATTTCATGAACCACTCTGCCAGCAACTGATCGGGAAGTTCAAGTTTGATGAGATGTCGTCTCCGTCGCCACTCATGAATGTGATCAGAGATATGAGTGGTTTTGGTTTGTTTGAAAGAACTCAAAATCTCGGTTCCCATTTCGTAGCGGATCGGTAACTGGTAGTGGGTGAGGAAAGCCATAGTGAGGGTGTTGAAGTCAGTGAAGAAGCCTCATGGTAATTCTATATACCACTTCACGGCGGAACCTGTGAGGGTTCGCTGAAAAAGGCGTAAACGAATAGAGTCATCCATCAAAGAGTTGGATGAGCACCAAAGATGAAAACTCATTACATGATTGTTCGGGTCCTCTCCTGGTTTACCATCGAATTTATGGATGTCGGATAGTAGTTTGGCCGGTATGGCAGGCCATTGAGGAGAGTGACAGATCAGATCATTTAAAATCCTCGACAGATCAGGGAGGTCCAGGGTGGATAAGAAGGGTAATTGTCTATTCACATGTGGTAACTGGTGATTTTGGGGAGGGAGTCTCGTCGGTAGACCAGTGGGATCATAAGCAGTTTGCATATAATGCGAAAATCCGAGCAAATTCAATTGTTGGTGTGGAGGCAAGTAATTCATAGGGTTGTACCCTTGAACAGGGGCGTGGTGTTGAGCGTTCAAGCCCCAAATAGGATTAGACGTGCCTAGATATGGTTGGCCTGTACTAGGGGGTATGATGGAGCTAGCTTGAGGTTGTTGCCCCCCAGTCGAGTGAGGATTATGTTGAATAAGATAATTCCAATACTGAGCCAAGGATGGAGGTATGTTTTTCCCATAGGGTGGGATCGGTAAGGGTTGCCCTCCAATCGAGGGTTGTGTCTCAGTTGGGATTTGTCCTACAAAAGGGGATTGGGTTTGGCCTCCTTGGTGAAATTGTCCACCAACAGGAATCTGGTGATTAGGTGTGAAAGACGGGATGGTGTTACTAGAGTCGGTGTCTCCGATAGAGGATGGAAGAGGTCCTCTGAAAGGGGGTCGAGGAAGTGTCGGAATAAAACTGGGAACGAGATGGTGCCCAGAAGGAGTGGAAATGCCAGGAGTCCCGAATGAGATTTGTGTAGGAGCGGGAATAGAAGCATTCAACGCATGATATCCGGGCAGAAGTGTTGGGGTGAATCTGGGTGAAAGCGGTGTGTCAATGGGGGCTTGGCTAGCCGTTGTAATCCCGATCTGAGACTCGTAGTATCTGGGACTATTGTGTAATGGATCGTTTGTAGAGGGATAGTCAAAATGTGGTTAGTTGGCAGAGCGTCTATACCAGGAAAATAATAGGCAATAGTAAAAGGTATTGCATCTGGATCAGATGTTTTGGGAAGCTCAGGTGTGACAGTGATATCAACACCTGCTCCTGAGCCAAAGAGATCCCATCTAAAAATGTCAGTAGTCCAAAAAGGATCTTGACCCTCAGGTCCTATGAAAGGTCCAGTTGATAATCCAGAAGACTAAACAACTATATCTCCGGAAGAATTTACTTGAACAATACGTCTCTCGGAGTCTAGAGGAAGTCAGAAGTCCTCTCGAGAATTGGTAATTCAGAACCATTCTAAAGAGTTAGTTATTTCCACTGGTGGAGTGGCAACGTCTTGGACTTCACTCTGTTGAGGAGAGCCCTCCATTGAGTTGGTAGGCAAGGGTTGAGAACCTTCTAAATCTTCTGGGGGTAGGCCTTGCATTCTACGTGAACAGCGTGGATGGTCAATTGTGATCGAGTTAGAATTTTACGAAAGAAATTCTATGGCCAACTTGGGTAAACAAACAGCATGCGCTAATAAAATCTAGGAAGAAAAAACAAGCAAACAAGACCTTCTAATTCTGAAGTCACTAGTTGGTGATGAAATCCAACGTCGCAACGACGAGACAAAAAGGGGCTTGGCAAGGGTGGAAAAGTTACGTTGACGACCCGCTTAACGGACTTACACCTTGGTGCAAGCTCCCACACACAATCGTGGGTATACCTCCCAAGGAGCCCGAGTGAATCTAACCAACGTTGATTGCAGGTACCATGAAGACTTACCCCTTCACAGTCACCTTGTGTAAGACCCTAAGAAGATAGGCTACTAAGGTTACCACCAACAACAATAATGTTTGGGGGAACAGTCGACAGTTTGATCCACACGCAAGGGCAGGGTATCTAGCCCGAAATCATCTTGAGAGGCTTCCACTCATCATTGTGGGTATACCTTCAAGTGACCCACATAATACGTGCAATCTCTACACCGATATCAACAAAGCAGGGTGAGTAACTCTGTCAATCTCAATGCGACCTCAGGTTTGACCCTTGTGTGAGAAGGGCTTCCCAGGACAAAATGCTGCAAATGAAATTTGACACTCTTTATCACAAGATACTATTGTGTGTTTTGCGCTTTGGAGAGTGTGTCTCACTGCCTATCCCAAAGCTCTAGCCTAGCTAATGTTGGTGTAAAAGAGCCCTAGAAAAGTTACTAGTTTAATTTTAAAGTTGTGCAATATTATTAAAGGTTGTTATTACTCAAAAGGAGACGGGAATGAAACCGATGTTGCGTGAGACTCTGACCCAACAATGCATAAATAGGAATGAATGATACAAATTTGTGTCCAATGAATGCTATTTACAGGAGGGAAAGAGGAGTTTTCTGAAACAATGTGAACTACGATGTATGATCTTCTCTAAAATGTAATATCAAACAACCATGAACAATGCAAATTCCGTATTTGTTCTCTTTCAATACTTGAATACCAATATTTTAGAATAAAAAGTTGCTGAAAAAAAAAGAAAAAGTCTTTAATTTTAATTAAAAACCAAACAACGGGGATGGAACTAAGAAAAAGTAAGCAACCAACGAAAAAGAAATACACAACAAACACCCAAATTGATCTTTCAATGAAACTAAAAATAACAAACTGACAAGACCAGTCTCTTCAAATGCAGATGAGTAACAATTTTTCAAGTAATAAGCAATTGAAAAGGACCATTAATCTCAACTTTTAATCCAATCAAAGGCTCCCCACCAAACAAGCACTCGAATTTGAGAATCAGAGATTATACCCTTCTTAAGAAAAGGTCAAGATGTAAAAATTGAGAAAAGATGATCAAGAAAATCTTTTGATTTCCAAAAACTAATCATTCGCGAGATTTGAATTCAAGAAACATTCAATCACTGGCCAGAGAAGTTCTTCCCAGACACACCAACCAATCTGAGCATCTGAAGACACAAAAGACTTAATCCAAAATTTTTACAAGTGAGTTCGCAGTCTGACAGTGGGGTACAGTGCAAGAATTAAGGATTCTTGCAGGCTAGACACAGGCAAGTTGCAAGAAGTTCACACTGAACTGAACACGAGGGTGCGAACCTCAGTTATTCTTGCAGGCTACAAAAAGGTGCAGTGCGAAAAGGTTTGTAATCAAGCAAATTTTAGAAAAATGACAGGACTTTTGAGGGAACTTCTGGATCCAGAAAGTCTGTGAGGGCTCCTCAAGACTCAGAGATTGATTGGGAATGAAAAATAGTAGGTCAAGAGAAAATGGCCAAGAAAAAACCACCAAAATGGGTTGTATTCCCACTGGAATCATCAATTTTGTTATTGGATAAATCGGTAGGTGAGGACACTAACAGATCTCCCTAGATCCACCTAGATCTAGAACAAAACAGGACAAGACATGACCCTTTCCCTAAGTTGCAGTCATTGAATCTATTACTAAGAAGAAATGAGTGACATACATTTATATCGTTTTCTTAGGTCTCTGTTGTTCTCGCTTTGCTCCGGTGCTCTTGTGAAATCAAGTCCAAGACAACACAAACCAACCAAAGTGAAGATAGCAAAGTATATTCAATGTCAACCTATGCATATGATCAAGGAGTTATGCAATAAAATAAGAGTGATTTTATGGGAAATGGACATGTCGTTGTATTATATTAAATAAAAGTAGAAGATACAACTAGATCGTCTTGATGTCGCAATCTTCCTATCAATAACCCTTGGTTCCAACACACACACTTGCTCTACATTTGCATGAAGAAGATCCAATACAACTTGATAGATCGAATAGAGTCTTCAAGCTTCTATTTAAACAAAGTTCTTCATACAATTCTTTCACCAATTCTTCATTCAATCTTGCTTAACCTTTTCCATGACAAACCTTTCAATATATAGGAGAATGAGAGATGGTTAAATGGATGAGGATGATCCCACTAAATCTGAGAAGTCAATAGGATGTCAACCATGCGAATGCCAACTCATTTTCTAGAAGATTCCCTTATAGAACCTTCGTGACCTCTTCTCTTTTCCAAGATTTGAAACAGGTTCGCACCCTACCTATAGAGTAGACTGCGAATAATTCGCACCCTAAGTTTGGGTTGACTGCGAGAATGAAGGATTTTCGCACCCTGTAATATAGGCAGCCTGTGAACTTATCTTAAAAATGTGTTTTTTTGAAAAAGACAACAGTCACTTTTCTCAGGCAAAAAGTCCTTGTGGGAACCTGAATACATCACTTGTAGAGACATCACCAGAGTGACCAAAATCATGTGTAACACCCTGTACAATGGAACAAACTTTGTCTTCTGGAAAGTTAGGATGAGAACCTACATAATGGTTTTAGGTGCAGATGTTTGGATGTGGTAGAGACTGGTTATGTAAAGAAAATTGTACTAGCTTCTAAGGATGACAAGCTAGAATTCAGCTTCAACGCTAAGGCTATGAATGTTATTCTGAGTGGGCTTGCAGAAGCAGAATTTGTAAAAGTTATGCACTTAGAATCTGCCAAATAAATGTGGGACAAATTCATTAGTAGTTATGAAGGTAATAAGAAGGTAAAGGATGCCACGCTTCAAACCTACAGATTACAGTTTGAACAGCTAAAGATGAAAGAGGATGAAACTGTTGGGAAGTACTTTCTGAGAGTTGAAGAACTAGTACATGCAATGAAAGGGCTTGGTGAAAAAATTGAGGAAGCCTCTTTAGTTCAGAAAATTTTGAGATCTATGCCAGATAGGTTCAACCCAAAGGCCTCTGCCATGGAAGAACTTAATGATCTAAAAGCTCTGCCTATTGACCAACTCCTAGGAACTCTGATTGCTTATGAAATGAGGATAGGTAAAGATAAGCCCGCCTCTAGAGAAACATCATTTAAAGCTTATAAGAATGAGAACTCTAAGCCTGATGAAATTGAAGCAAAATTTGTGATAAGACTAAAAAAATGATCAGACAAGTACCAAGGCAAGTTGCTCTTCAAATGTTTTAACTGTGGAAAGATAGGTCACTTTGCATCTAAGTGTCCACACAAGAAGAAGGACCAAAACTCTAAAGGTGAATAGAAATACAAATCCAAAAGATTTGGTAAAAAAAAAAGATTGTGTAAACAATGATGACTCTTCAGAAGACAAATAGTGATTATTCTTGTGAATATAAGGTTAATGACTTTATGCTTATGGCCAAAGAGGACTATGATAATAAAAGCACAGGAAGTGATGTTAATGATGAAGAAGTTGTGGTTGATATGGAAGGTGAACTAATCAGTGCTTTAGAAGAGAATGACAGACTTAGACTTAAGAAGAGAAAACAAAAACAGTTGTTGATGCAGTTTGAAAATGATGGTAAAAAACCTGATGAAGACCTTGCCCTGCTAAAAGTGGAGTTAGAAGAGGCAAAGAAAATAGAGGACACTCTGAAACAACAACAGTTATCAAAGAAGAAGGCAAGATGTGAAGCCTTAGAATAAGAGGTAGTAAAAAACATAAAAAAGATGGAGAAGTTTAAAGCATTGTATCTCCAAAATCTTCCAAGCACTAAAGTCTCAGCAGAACTTAACGACATTCTGAGCAAACAGAGATCTCCTTTGTTGAAAATTGGTTTAGGCTATGTAAGTGGTTCAAGCAGCAAACAGTCAAAAAGCAAAGAGTTAGTAAAGATGATCAAGCTCCAAGTCAACAAACAATCAGACCATCTAAGTACTCTGCCACCAAAATCTAATAAAGACAAGATGATCCCTGATCAAAAAAAAAGATATCAGAAGATGGAGCAACAAACGTCAAAAAGAAGTCCATCCTTCAGGTACCAAAATTTCTTCCATGGTTATTGTTTGTACTGCTCTAATTTTGGTCAGAAGATTGCAAATTGTTAAATTAAGTTTAGAGACATGCAACTGAGTAGATTAAGAAATAACCAATCTTTGCAACATAAAACTAAACAGTCAATGAGTAGACAAAGTTGCACCAATCACTTTGACCTATTGAACAATGAGCTTGAATGCTATAACTATCATAACTTCGACCACAGTTGCAAACTGTCATCTGAAGAATTACAAAGCAAATCCAAGGATAACACCCTTAGCTAGAAATACCAGCACATGGAAAAAGAAAGATAGTGAAAAATGTGGTCTAGTACTCTCAACTCAAAAACAAAATGACCTCTGGTATATAAACAGTGGATGCTCCAAGCACATGACTGGAGATAAGGATAAGTTTATGTCTATAAGTAAAAACAAATTAGGAAATGTGACCTTTGGAAATGATGAACCGGGTAAAATCAAGGGTAAAGGGATGGTGAGTTTAAGTAATGGCAAAGGAAAATCCCAGGATGTTCTGCTTGTAGATGGGATGAAACATAATTTGCTCAGTGTAAGTCAAGTGTGTGACAGAGGATGTGAAGTGGTGTTCACTTCCAAAGAGTGTAAGATAAAGTCTGTAAACTCAAGACAAGTGGTGGCTAAAGGCATAAGGACAGATAATAATGTATATGCGTTGAAAGAAGATAGAGAAGAGTGTCATCTAAGCAAACATGATGAAACTTGGTTATGGCATAGGAGACTTGGACATCTAAACTTTGACCACTTAATCAAGCTCAAAAATCTTGAGGCAGTAAAAGATCTTCCAAGAATATCAAAGCCACAAGATTCTGTGTGTAAACCCTGCCAAGTAGGAAAGCTAACCATAACACAGTTTAAATCCAAGAGCTCTACTTCAACAGACAAACCACTCCAATTAGTTCATATGGATTTATGTAGACCATCAAGACAGGAAGGCACAGAGAAGGAAAATTACTTCATGTCGATCATTGATGATTACTCTAGACTCACTTGGGTTGTTTTTCTCAAAGAAAAAGCTTAAGCATTTGAGAAATTTAAAATATTTAAGGCCTTAACTGAGAATCACACAGGCAACAGGTTGAAGGCAATAAGGTCAAACAGAAGAGAATTGATGTCAAGTGATTTCAAGGAATTCTGTGATAAACATGGGATCAAGAGAGAATACAGAATCCTGGGAAATCCACAGCGAAATGAAATAGTTGAGAGGCAAAACAGAACAGTTCAGCAAATGGCCAGGTCAATGATGAATGAGAAAAACATTGGTCAAACCTTACTAGGTAGAAGCAATACACACAGCAGTCCATATTCTTAACAAAGCCCACCTCAGACCACATAGTAACAAGACACCTTATGAATTGTGGTATGGAAGACCTGCTTCGATCAAACAATTCAAAGTCTTTGGAAGTAAGTGCTACATAAAGAATAATAATGAAAAGCTTGGCAAGTATGATGACAGGGTTGATGAAGGCATCTTCTTAGGATATTCTACCAATAGTAAAGGATATAGATGCTTCAATAAAAGATTGTATAAATTAGTTGATTGCATGGATTTAAAAGTTGATGAAAGAGTCCCAATAAGAGAGGTGAGCAATATTGAGTCTGCTACAGAGGACACAACTGAAGTCGAAGATGAACAGGTCCAAGAATCAAAAAAAGAAGACTCTGAGTCAGATGAAGATACAAAGACTCAGGCAGACTCAAATCAGCAGATAGCATCAAATCCTTCCTCCAAAATTACTCAAAAGAATCATCCTGCAAATCAGATAATTGGTGAGAAAGACAATGGTGTACAAACCAGGGGAAGGATAATCAAAGACATCGAGCAATCACATATAGCCTTCATATCCATGGTCGAACCCAAGAACTTTAATGAAGCCAATAAAGATGTAAATTGGTTAAAATCAATGAATGAGGAACTGGATCAAATTGAGAAGAACAACACTTGGGAGCTTGTTCCTAGACCCGCATATAAGAATGTAATTGGCTCCAAATGAGTGTTTAAGAACAAAATGAATGAACAATGATAAATTGTTAGAAATAAAGTCAGATTGGTTTGTAAGGGGTATGCACAAGTTGAAGGACAGAATTTTGATGAAACCTTTGCACTAGTGGCAAGATTGGAAGCCATCGGAATGTTTCTTACCTATGCATGTCATAAAAACTTTAAAGTATATCAAATGGATGTCAAGTCAGCGTTTCTTAATGGAGATCTAGAAGATGTATATGTGGAGCAACCTGAAGGATTTTCACTGACAGATAATCCTGACTATGTCTGTAAGTTGAAAAAGGCATTATATGGACTGAAACAGGCACCACGAGCCTAGTATTATAGACTGGACAAATTTCTACAGAACAAAGGGTTCAAGAAAGGTATTGTTGATAGTAATCTATACATTAAATCTAAAGGTGATGATTTATTAGTCGTTTTGGTGTATGTAGATGATATTATTTTTGGATGCACTAATGACCCTTCAGTTCAGTGGTTTGCTAATTCAATGCAGACTGATTTTGAAATGTCTATGATAGGAGAACTATCATATTTTCTTGGTTTACGAATCAATCAGAGTTTTGCAAGGACATTTATCTCTCAAAAAAAGTTTTTGAAAGAGATGTTAAAGAGATTTCAGATGGAAGATTCTACACCTGCGAGCACACCTATGGCGGTTGGTTGCAAGCTTAGTAAAGATGATATTTCCCCTGGTGTTGATCAAAAAACATATCGATCAATGATAGACAGTCTTTTGTACATCACAGCGTCTCGTCCTGATATAATGCAAGTTGTTGGAATGGTAGGTCGTTATCAGTCTACTCCTAAACAAATTCATTTAACAGCTGTCAAGGGGATATTCAAATATCTGAAGGGTACAATGACTTATGGTCTTTGGTATCCTAGAAATCAGAATTTTCAATTAACTGCATATTTAGATGTTCATTGGGAAAATTGTTTGGATGAGAGAAAGAGAACCAGTGGAGGTGCATTCTTCTTTAGATGATTCGTTAGTAGCATGGCTTAGTAAAAAGCATAGATCTATTTCATTATCAACTATAGAGGTAGAGTACATTGTTGTTGTTACTTGTTGCACTCAGATTTTATGGATGATACAAACTCTTGCAGATTTGAAGGTAACTTATACTGATCCAATTCTACTTCATTGTGATAACATCGGTGCCATTAGTGTCTCCAAGAATCTTGTTCTCCATTCAAAGACAAAACATATACCAATAAAGTATCATTTTCTCAGAGAGCAGGTTACAAACAGAGTTGTTCAACTGAATTGTATTCCTTCCACAGAACAAATTGCAAACATCATTACTAAACCCCTAGCCAAGATACCATTTGAATATCTTCGTCAGAAGTTGGGTGTCATCCCTTCTCACCTAAAAGAGTCCATCCTGTCAGAGGGAGTATGTGTTGGTCGAATATCTGATACCTCTGAAAAATACTGCAACAGCTTAGGGGGAGCATGTTTTCTTTCACATTGATGTCAAAGGGGGAGAAAAGGTGTGGTATGGATGCTACAGTTGGAGGTCTAAGTTGAATAGTGCAGCCTTTCAAGGTTGTCATCAATGCCAAAGGTGGAGATTGTTGGCATGTTTACAGGAAGAATGTGCTTGTCATTAATGGAAAAAATAGCAGCGAACCAAACCTCTAGAGCACAGAATACGAGAAAGCTCAGAAGAGATAGCGGTTTCCAAAAGTACAGAGGAGGTCCAAGAGAGAGACTCGCAGGAGGAGCAAAGGTCGAGACCCGTGAACACTTAGAAAACCTTCTAAGTCGGAGAGATCAGAAGCTTCGGAGGAAGAGCGACAATGGTCATTGGATCACCGATCTAGAGGACCAACAACAGTCGAATTGAATTAATGGAAGGATAGGATAAGCAGGGGAAAATGATTGAAAATTCAATCATCTGAATTTCCGTCAGTCGTCAGATTGATTTAAGTGGAAGGACAGGATAAGCAAGGGCCCAGATCTAAGACCTCGATCACCCGAATTTCCGTCAGTCGTCGGATCGAAATAAATGGAAGGACAAGATAAGCAAATATGGAGAGTCGTTGGATTTAATCCAAGGCAAAGTTGCTTCACAGACAGATCGAGTCGTTGATCTAAGATCTTGATCAACGAACAACATTCGTTTCAGGTCTAAAGATGTGAGGAAGTTACGCTCCAGAGAAATCACTTCGAAGAGTTTCAATTTGAGATTTGAAATCCCCGAAGTCCAAAGAGTCGGAGAGCCAAAACAAAATCTCATTCGTTGGATCATCCGAAGTAAATCTCAATCGTTAGATCATCCGAAGAAGATCTCAAGCGTCAGATCGTCCAAAGTGAATCTGGGTTGTCTGATCCAGAGCGTCAGTTTGAGATTTGAAATCCCCGAAGTCCGAAGACCGAGAGAGCCGAAATAAATCATCAAACATCGAATCATCCGAAGTAAATTTCAGCCGTCAAATCATTCTATGTTAATGTTTATGCCATTATTATAGTTCTTCGCATTTCGATAGATAAGAGCATAATAAGAATAAGATCACTGAAAAATACACATTCACAAGAGACACAACATTTATCCTGGGAAACCCTCTAGGGGAAGAAAACCCAGCAAAACTTCCTTATCATAAATAGCTTATACAATGTTCAAGAGATAACTCAAACCAATACAAAAAGTCCTCCCTGAGAGATGCGCCACTCTTCTTCTCCTCTCTCCAATTGGTAATTGCAGCGTGCCTCATAAGAGAATGAGCAAGTGAGTTGTGTGTTTGAAGTGAGGCGCTAGCCTCTTATTTATATAAGACTGGCATGTGTGAAAGGTCACAACTGACAGGGCCGACCTCTCACTCTGGGTGGGTAAACCCACCTTTAATTAATTTTGGGTCTTCCATGATAATTGTTGGGGCCGACTTCTTATTCTGCCCTTTATAATTGTTCGATGGCCAATCCACAAAAGGGGATTTGGTCCTTATACAATTACCGACATGATTAATCCACAATGGGGATTAATCCAATAACAATAATAATAATAAAGACATGATTAATCCGCAATGGGGATTTAATCCAATAATAATAAAAATGCTCTTCGCAGTTACATTATTTCAACATTCTAAAGTGGAAGGACAGGATAAGTTAGAAGAAGGGCGCGTTAATCTTAGCAGCCGATAATCGGGCATTCAAATCTATGGTCGACTCGTATATCGGACCGCCCCAGACCTTTTTGCCTTTAACTGTGGGGGGGGGGGCAAGTTGGTGGTATTTTCCATGTGGGACCCTCATACGTGTCACCCTTTTGTCAACTCGGACCCCCCTTGCTCATTACCAGTTACCACCTAAACCCCCATTCGAGCAAACCACCAAACCACTCATACATACCACTTTCGCGCTCCGACGTCACACTCCACTACCCGCTACACGTCACACTCCACTACTGCGCTCTGCCTCCATACTCCACTACACTGCCTACACGTATCACCCATGTCAGCATACCACATGAACAAGGACACGTGGCAGTAAGCCGCAAACTTGAGAGGATAGATTTGAACCGTCCATTCAAGAGCACCGTCAAGATCGTGAGATCGACGGTCCCGTCGCATTGCGAGGTCAGAACATGCTCGCGTCTTAATTTTTCGTGAGCAGATCGCAATCAAAACCACGGTATCGCCAAAGGTATACGTGGAGCTCTGTAGTGAATTGCGGATTTCCCTCAAACCACCTTTGGTCGCGCCTGCAATCACGTGGTCATATGAAAGCATCACCCAAGGTCACATCTACAAAAGATTGAGGAAGGAGCTAGCGTTGCTAGGCTCCACATCGGAGATTACGCATTAAAATGTCAAAAAACATCTGCGTGTATAATCCAACAGCGCTGATCAAACCGAATCCGATCGAAGGGTTGTTGTTTCATCTCATGATTACTTGATCAGTTACGATACAGTTACACTAACTGAATCATTGTCCCTGAACGGTTGAATCATTGTTCCTGAGCGTTGGAATCATGATTCCTAAGCGTTTCTGAGATTCTCGACTTGAGCGTTGGAGATGTGGAGTGTAACAGATGATGAGAGCAAGAATAAAAGAAAAATGTCATGATAGAGTGAGGTTGTTGTTTCTCTGTAAAAAGTAGTCAAACTGTAAGCAATGAGGTTCAACAGCACGAATTGAGGGAGAAAATGCAGAGATGAAGAACATAAGTTGGACAGAGCAGAAATGGTGAAAACAACATATTGTAGCAGATCAATGTAGCAAAACAATGATGAGACTGGTAAGCCATTGATAAATACTGTATCACTGTAATAAATTTCAACAAGCAAAGATTTATCTTTCAGGGTGGTAGGGTGGTGCTAGGGAGGACTGTTGTCCTCAGAGTTTCGAGTGGATGCTTGAACATAGAGAGTTGTAGCTTCCATCTGGTTGCAGCCAGAAAAACCAGGGTGGTAGGGTGGTGCCTGTGTGACTGGAAGTTGGTGCTTCCATCCAGTTGGTGTTGAAACACTCAGGGAGTTGGTGCTTCCTTCTAGTGGGTGCTAGAGAAACCAGAGAGTCGGTGCTCTCAACAAGTTACAGCTTGTTAAAGAAGAGGTTGTAGCCTCATTTTGAGTTGGTGCTCAAAGAAAGATGATGTACATAACTTAAAAGATTACCTATCATTCCAAGAAGAAGAGGTTTTCTCCCTTTATGGGTTTCCTCATGAATATTTGTCTCTGTGTATATCATGTGTGATTGATGTTTGTTATTTCAATTTTTCATGTCTTGCATAATCTTGATGATCACTTGGGGAAGGTTAATCAAATTTTAATAGGCATAAAATTGTTTAAGCACAAGAACAACTTATTCACCCCCCCCTGTTAGAATATGAAAGATTGTGCTCGTTTTACCATTGACAATACCCTTGTCACCCAACCATAGGCCGAAGCCACCCTCTGAGCACCTTGACCTTGACAGAGAAGAATACTGATAGCAATCAATAGCCAAGCAAGGCTAATGCACCAGGCAAGAAAAGTAACCAAAGTTGATCAGATAGTCCCACCCAAAAACTGGCTCAACACTCTTCCCCAGAAACTTGCGCACAAAACTGCCAACTGCAGTGCGCACAACTGGCTCTCTGCGATTCTGAGAATGTGAATAATGAGAACTGACACCCTATATTTATAGTGGTTCTGGCAGACTTATTGGGGCCGACTTCTCCTTCTAGGTACTAATTAATTCATATTAATTATATTTCTGCAGCCAACATCTCGTCTAGGGTTTGTTAAATTTTTAATTAAATAAAGTACCAAGGCAAGTGTTTCTCTTCCCTGTGCGCCTAAGGGGGAGAAAGTGTCTAATGTGGGTTCTAGTCAATTAATTTGTGAGATGCAAATTAAAAGGTGACTTTATGACTAAAGTGAGGGTGAGTGAAGAGACACCAAATCTCAACCACTCATCTAATCTAATCTCAACCGTTAGATTAGAAAACCCCTCACCTTCCCTCATGAGGTCGATTAGGGCAAGGGGGCACACCCATTCTTGGGTAGTTGAATCATTTTTTAGAGAAAATTTTTGAGCAACAAGAGAGCAACCATTTCTGAGAGCTAGGGCACGCATCCCAATGCAACAAACTAGCACAAAAATCGAGGCAGCAAGGATTGCATTGAAGGCAGGTCATACTGTACGGATTGAGCAAGTCGTACAGCAAGAAGAGAAGACACAGAAATCGAGGCAAAGTATAGTCCAACAGAAACAGTCGTACTGTATGGATTTTCGAATTCCATACAGTAGGAAAAAAGGGCACAGAAATCAAGACAAAGTACAGTCTGTACTGTACGGATTCCGTACGGTCCGTACGGCTATTCTTTTGGCACAGATTTCAAGCAGAAAGATCTATGTTGTTTTCTGGAAGTTTTGGCACGTTTCCCAAGGCAATCGTACAACGTTTATTGCTTTGTTTTGGGCTGGGCAGTTGGCACGAATTTCAAGGTCATACAGGAGTTTGGAGGCACAGAAATCGAGCAAACCTGTTTTTGATAGCAGAAAATTCTGGAAAGAATTTTGAGGAGTTGGTTCATTTTCCTGTATGAAGATTTGGCACGATTGTCGAGATAAGTTTGTCATTTAAATTTATGAAGATGAATATGTTGTAACAGAATTCTCTAAAGCTCCTAAATAATAAAAATTTCTCTCTCACTAGTTTTCCCCTTGTGGGTTTTTCCAGGGTCAAAGTTAGACCAAAATTTTCTGTGTCAAAAATTTTCCGAGTTTTGCATACTGCTGATATTTTATTTCTGCACTTAAAACGATGTTCAGAATCCTCATGTTTCAGTTCTGAAGTTTATTTTTTGTTAAGTATTTAATTGCTGATATAAAACTGGGTTTGGGCATTTAACATTGGCTGAAAAATAAACATGGTATCAGAGCCAAGTTGAAGGGAAGCAGAGATTTCAGCGAACATAAAGTTGGGACAACAGTCACTTCACAGGGCAGATATTTGAATTTGTTATTTTCAACAGAAAAGGGTCAGTGGCTACTGGTTTGAGAGTTGAGGACAGACTTGATGGGGTAGCAAATTTTGGTGCTTGGAAGGAGAGGATGATCTTGCTTTTGCAAGAAAATGAGTTGTGGGACATTGTGGAGAATACCACTACTCATCCTATTGTGGTACCTATTGATGCTACTCTTCTTGCAGCCTATACTAAGAAGTGTATAAAGGCTAAGAGATTTATTCTTGATGCCATCAAGGATCATTTGATTCCTCACTTGACAGGGAAGACACATGCCTGTGATGTGGGAGTCTTTGACTAAATTGTACCCGAGTACAAATGAGAACCAGAAGATGGTTTTGAGGGAAAAACTAAAGAGCATAAAAATGACCAAGGCTGAAAATGTGGTCACATACCTTACTAGATTGACACAGGTGAGGGATGAGTTTGGAGCTGTGGGGGAAGCCATAGTTGACAGTGATCTTGTGAGAACAACATTGAATGGAGTCTCCAAACAATGGGTTGTTTTTGTGGAGGGCATAGTTGCTAGGGAGAAGCTTCCCAGTTGGGAACGTCTTTGGAATGAATTTGTTCAGGAGGAGACTCGGAGAGGTTATGTGCATGGCAGTTCATCTACAAGTCATGAGGAGGAGAATGTGGCTCTTGCTACCACTAACAAGAAGAAGTTCAGAAAGGGTCCAAAGGGAGGACAGAAGCCCAAGGGTGAAGGGAAGAAAGACATGAGCAAAGTCAAGTGCTTTGCATGCCATAAGTTTGGGTACTATGCAGGACAGCGTTCAAACAAGAAGAAGAAACAAACAGCAGTGTCAGCGAAGGTGGAAGAATTTTCCACCAAGTTTGACAAAGAATTTTCCTTAATTGCATCTCTATCCTCGAGGACCACTACTACAGATGCTTGGTATATTGACAGTGGTGCCTCTCGCCATATGACAGCAGTTCGTGAGCACCTGACAGATCTTACTCAGTGTGGAGATGCAGAGGTAGTGCTTGGAGATGACCGGGAGGTCAAGGTGGTTGGTTATGGGACCGTATCATTTCGGAGGGAGTCTTTGCCTCCTATGACTTTGACAAAGGTTCTATATGTTTCGGGCCTGAAGAAGAACTTAGTGTCAGTTTCTACTATTGAGGAGAAGGGCTATGAGGTCTTGTTCCGTGATGGGCAGGTGTTTCTTTTCCCTAGAGGGTCTAGCATCACTTCGGCCAAAGTGATTGGTACTAGACATGAGAGGTTGTACAAGTTTTTATTCCAGCCAGTGAGAGCATTGATTCATTCTACCAGCTGCAGCAATGACCTATGTGAGATATGGCACAGGAGGATGGCACATTTGCACCATGGGGCTTTGAGAGTTCTAAGGGAGATGGTGACAAGAGTTCCAGATTTCAGTTCAGAACACCATGAGTTGTGCAAGGGGTGTGCTTTGGGAAAGTACACGAAGATTGTGTTTTCGAGCAGCGACAGTGTAGCAGCAGGGATACTTGATTTTATACATCAAGATGTATGTGGCCCGATGTCTTCGGCATCGTTGACTGGTTCCCTATACTATGTTGTATTCATTGTTGACTTCTCTCGGAAGTCCTGGATTTTCTTCATGAAGACCAAAGGACAGGTCTTCAGTCGGTTCCAAGAGTTCAAAGCTCTTGTGGAGAACTAGACAGGGAAGAAAATCAGAGTCCTAAGATCGGACAATGGGGGTGAGTATACCTCCAAGGAGTTCATGGATTTTTGTGCAGGAGAGGGCATCAGGAGGGAGTTCACTGTTCCTTACAACCCGCAGCAGAATGGGGTTGCTGAGAGGAAGAACAGGGCCATTGTTGGGGCTGCGAGAGTCATGCTACATGATCAGGGGCTGCCACTATTTATATGGGTTGAGGCATGCTACACTACAGTTTATCTGCAGAACAGGAGTCCTCACAGGGTTGTGGGGAGCATGACTCCTGAGGAGGCTTTCTTTGGGAAGAACCCTGAGGTGGGGCACTTTCAGATTTTTGGGTGCATCACTTATTCATATGTCCCTTCTGAGAAGAGGACAAAGTTGGAGCCCATGGCAGAGAGAGGGATCTTTGTTGGGTACAGTGAGACTACAAAGGCTTTATGTATTTACCTTCCTTCCTTGAGGAAGACTGTCTTGAGGAGGGATGTCAGATTTCAGGAGGACGGAGCCTTTAAGAAGTCTAGAGGGACAAAGAGAGGTGAGCAATCTTCATCTCAGATTCAGGTGAGCCCGCAGCAGACTACAGTGACACAGAGTTCGGGGCCACCAACTTCGATGACGACAGGTTCACAGGTGACAGGGCCACAAAGTTCAGGTTCACAAGCTACTAGTCCACAAGTTTCAGGATCAGGTACTTCAGAGTCTACTACAGGATCATTGTCTTCAGGAGATGGGGTTGAGCAGGGAGAGTCCCCTCCACAGGACACTACTTCAGAGAGGAGGAAGTCCAAGTGGCTTCAAGACACTTTGAGGGAGGCACAGGGTTCAGTGGGGAATACTAGACAGGCAGTAAGGGAGAGTAAACCTCCCGAGAGGTTTTGCAGCTACATCGCGATGGTAAGCAGTATTCGGGAGTCTGAGCCTTCAACTTTTGAGGAGGCCAATAGTAGACAGGTATGAAGAGATCCCATGATGGAAGAGTACAATTCCATCATAAAGAACGATGTCTGGGAAGTTGTTCCTAGACCTAAGGGGAAGTCAGTGGTGACTTCCAGATGGCTCTACAAGCTAAAGCATGTTGCAGATAGCAGCATTAAGAAGTACAAAGCTCGCTTTGTGGCTCGGGGGTTTTCACAGGTTGAGGGAGTCGACTATGATGAGACCTTTGTGTCGGTTGCTCGATACACTTCGATCAAGGCAGTGATCTCCATTGCAGCAAAGATGGGTTGGAAGATCCACCAGATGGATGTGAAGACCGCATTTTTGAATGGTCTTATTGAGGAGGAGGTGTATATTGAGCAGCCATTGGGCTTTGAGGTGCATGGGAGAGAGTCTATGTGTGTAGACTGGAGAAGGCATTGTATGGGCTTAAACAAGCTCCCAGAGCTTGGTATTCAAGGATAGATGCCTATTTGCAGCAGTTGGGTTTTGAGAAGAGTGAGGCGGATCCCAACCTATACTTCATTGTGATTCAAGAGGATCCTCTCATTCTTCTGCTATATGTGGATGATTTTTTCATTACAGGTGCAGAGAGACTCATCAGCATCTGCAAGGAGAGCCTTGCTTCAAAGTTTGAGATGACTGACATTGGACTGATGCATTACTTCTTGGGATTGGAGGTTTGGCAGGAGCCTGGACACATCTTCCTGGGACAAGGGAAGTATGTATGTGACATTCTGAACAGATTTTAGATGGGAGATAGCAGGCCCATGACCACTCCCATGATTACCAACTGGAAGAAGCTTCATGCTTCTAAGTCACAGTTGGTGGATTCCACTTTGTATCGTCAGTTGATCGGGTCATTGATGTATTTGGTCAATACCAGGCCATATATTTGTTTTGTTGTCAACACTCTCAGCCAGTTCATGGTGGAGCTTAGGAGAGTGCACTGGGTGGTAGCAAAACATGTGCTCAGGTATCTTTGTGGTACAGTAGATTATGGTTTGGACTATCATAGAGGAGATGGAGTTCGTCTGGTTGGCTATACAGACTCGGATTGGGCAGGATGTGTCAGTGACAGGAAAAGCACTTCAGGGTGCTGCTTCGGATTGGGATCAACAGTTGTGACTTGGTTCAGTCAGAAGCAGAAGTCAGTGGCTTTGAATTCAGCAAAGGTTGAGTATATGGCAGCTAGTCAGGCCAGTTGTGAAGCCCTTTGGCTTCGCAAAATGTTGGTGGGATTGTTCGATGTGCAGTTGAGGCCTACTGTGATTTACTGTGATAATCAAAGTTGCATTAAACTCTTGGAGAATCCAGTTTTTCATGACCGGTCTAAGCATATCGAGATTCGGTATCACTTCATCCGTGATTATGTTCAGAGAGGAGTTGTGGAACTACAATACATATCTACAGATGAGCAGGTTGCAGACATACTCACCAAGGCATTGAGCAGAGGCAAGTTTGTATTTTTCAGGGACAAGCTTGGAGTGGTGTGTAACACTTTCCTCGGTATGAGGGAGTGTTAAATTTTTAATTAAATAAAATACCAAGGCAAGTGTTTCTCTTCCCTAGGCGCCTAAGGGGGAGAAAGTGCCTAATGTGAGTCCTAGTCAATTAATTTGTGAGATGCAAATTAAAAAGTGACTTTATGACTAAAGTGAGGGTGAGTGAAGAGACACCAAATCTCAGCCACTCATCTAATCTAATCTCAACCGTTAGATTAGAAAACCCCTCACCTTCCCTCATGAGGTCGATTAGGGCAAGGGGGCACACCCATTCTTGGGTAGTTGAATCATTTTTTTGAGAGCAAGAGACAGAGCATTTTCGAGCAGCAAGAGAGCAACCATTTCTGAGAGTTAGGGCACGCATCCCAAGGCAGCAAACTAGCACAAAAATCGAGGTAGCAAGGACAGCATTGAAGGTAGGTCGTAATGTACGGATTGAGCAAGTCGTACAGCAAAAAGAGCAGGCACGAAAATCGAGGCAAACAATAGTCCAGCAGAAAAGGTCGTACTGTACGGATTTTTGAATTCCGTACAGCATGAAGAAAAGGGGCACAAAAATCGAGACAGAAAGTATAATCTATACTGTACGAATTCCGTACAATTGTTCTTTTGGCACAGATTTCGAGCAAAAAGATCTGTGTTGTTTTCTAAAAGTTTTGGCACGTTTCCCAAGGCGATCGTACAACATTTATTGCTCTGTTTTGGGCTGAGGCAGTTGGAACAAATTTCAAGGTGGTCATACAACAGTTTGGAGGCACAGAAATTAAGGAGCGGACTTGTTTTTTATAGCAGAAAATTCTAGAAAGAATTTTGAGGAGTTGGTTCATTTTCCTGTGTGAAGATTTGGCACGGTTGTCGAGATAAGTTTGTCATTTAAATTTCTGAAGATGAATATGTTGTAACAGAATTCTCTGAAGCTCCTAAATAATAAAAATCTCCCTCCCTCACTGGTTTTCCCCTTGTGGGTTTTTCCAGGGTCAAAGTTAGACCAAAATTTTATGAGTTTTGCATACTGCTAATATTTTATTTCTGCACTTAAAACGATGTTCAGAATCCTCATGTTTCAATTCTGAAGTTTATTTTTTGCTAAGTATTTAATTGTTGATATAAAACTGGGTTTGGGCATTTAACATTTGTTGAAAAATCAGTGAGACTGAAATTGGGTTGGGGTCTAAAAAATTAACAAGGTTTATTTTACTTCTTTGCTTCCTTCCGAAATATTCTAATCTCGCCATAGGTCACAATAGAGGTTCATACCTCCCGAAGCTACCATAATATCAACACCCCCCCCCCCCTCTCAGTTGTCTTAGTAATTCTAACATTTACCAAGGACGTCTTATTTGTAAGAGTTCTCCTCAATATAGAAGCAAAAATAAGTCAAAGGACAAACAATGGAAGTCTAGATGTAGATCCAAAACTCTAAGAAAGTTTATAAGGAAATGTTGGAAATGCAGTGACATTGGGCATTTCAAGAAAGATTGCAAATCCAAAAAAATTGTCAAAGGTAAGGCATATGATGATGCCCCTTCCACAAAAACAAAGACCTCCACTAGAAGGGATGTATACTTGGCATCTTTAAGTACCTGTGTAGATCATGATGCAAGGTTGATCAACTCGAGTGCTTCTTTACATATGGCTCCTCACAGGGAGTGATTTTGTGAGTATGAGAAGTATGATGTAGGTGAAGTCTTCCTAGAAGAGGACTTGACAACTAAGATCATAACAGATAAGGGTCAAGTTTATGCTTAAAGATGGAAAGGTTAAAGCCCACCCTAAGATTCTACATATTGCAAGTTTGGCTAGAAATTTGACATCTGTGAGTAAAATGAGTAATGTGAGATGTAGGTTATATTTGAAAAACATAGTTGCAAAATGGTTCGAGGAGCAATGGTGTTGGCAAGAGGAGTTTGCATTGATACATTATACAAGCTAGAGGCAAGCACTCAAAATGATGTAAAAGTTTTATTATTCCTAAGGTGAGCAAGAAAACAGACAAATCCCCTGTGTTTCCTAAAGAGAAGACAATTCTTTGGCATCAAAAAATGAGACATATGAAGAAAACGACCTTTAATTTTTGCACACAAAGTATAGTTGAAGGAATTTTTCACTGCTCCTTAAATTTTGTTTTTTGTGAACATTGTGTATATGGTAAATAGAATCAAGTAAAGCCCCCAATTGGTAATACATGAGTAGATGGGATTTTGCAGTGAATACATAGTGATGTGTTTGGACCTATCACTAGAAAATTCTATGTATTGTGTTTCCTATGTAGATAATTTATCAAGGAAAACATGGATATGTTTCCTTCAACGAAAATTTGAGGTTTTCAATAAATTCAAAGACTTTTAAGACTCTCATAAAAAAACCACAAAGAAGAAGATAAAGGTGTTGAGGGCATATTAAGGTGGAAAGTTTTGTTCAAATGAAATGAAGCAGTTTTATAAGCAATGTAGAATAAAAAGACAAAAGATGAGTCCCTACACACCTCAACATAATGGAGCCGCAAAAAGAATGAAAAGACATTGATGGAAAAAACAAGCATACGCAATGGTACAAGCTTCTGGGATTATTGGTAAAAGGAAAAGAGACTGCATGTTGCTTGAATCTACTACATTAGCCCTTGTTGATAAAACTTCACATGAGGCGTGTACTAGTAAGAAACTCACTCTTGAATATCTTAGGTTTTTTTGTTGTGATGCTTATCTACATGTTCCAAAGGAAAAAGGGAGTATGTTGGAAAATAAAGCAAAGAATTGTATCTTTATTGGGTATAAAGATGGTGTAAAAGACTACAAGCTTTGGAATCCATAAATGAAGAAGATTATCTATAGTTGTTGCGTAATATTGAAAGAGATTAAAAATCCTCCTAAGCAAGAGGAACAACCAATAGACAAAGTTCTAAGAAGGATACAATTTATGTTAAAGATAAAGATTATAACTCAACATAAGATGATGAACCAAATGAGAACGATTCTCAAACCATCGTCTTGAAAAGATTGATTCGATAAGGAAGGAAAATGGAAAGGTATAGTCCATTTGATTTTCATAACGCTTTTGTTTTATTTACCACTGATGATGCTCTTAGCATTGTTAGGGAGGCAGTGGATAGAAAGAAAAGTAAATTATAAAAGAAATAGTCGTGCGTGAAGAAATGAAGGCCTTGGGACAAAAAATTGAAATGATATTTTGATCAAATTGTCTATGGCAAGAAAACCATTGTGTAGCAAATGGGTGTTTCGAGAAGTTCGATGCAAAAGATAAAGTGGAGAAGTTCCCTAATAGCAAAGGGATATTCCAACGCAGAGGGAAATGAGTTTCGTGATATTTTTTCACATGTTTGCTAAGTTAAACTTACATTAGATTCCTTTTGTACATTGTAGTTGCTTTTGATCTTGATGAAGAAAAGATGGATCTCAAGACAACGTTCCTACATGGGGATTTGGAAAAAGAAATATATATGTCACAACAAGACGATTTTATAGTAAAAGGAAAAAAGGACTCGGTTCACTAGTTGAAAAAGTCCCGCTGTAGCTTGAAGCAATCACCAAGGACGTAGTATTAGAAGTTTGATACTTGTGTTGTGGCACTGGGATTTTAATGAAGCAAAGTCGATCACAGTGTGTATAACAAATAGAATGGTAATCACCTTATTATTGTAGTGTTATACATGTTAGTTGGAAACAACATGGAAATCATCAAGGATGTTGAGTCTTAGTTGTCATTGCAATTTTATATGAAGGATATGGGTGCTGCAAATTTTATTTTCGACATAAAGATCAAAAGGGATCATTTAAACAAGGAACTGTGTTTGAATCCAAAGAAATATGTTGAGACAAAATTCTAGAGGTTTAGAATGCAAGGATGTAAACATGTTACTTGTATTCCTATTGGCTTGAAGTTATTTGTGGAACAATGTCCCAAGAGACATGAGGATATTGAGGAAATGTCTCAATCTCTATATGAAAGCGCAGTTAGAAGTTTAGTATGCAAAACTTTCTACTAGATCGGCCATTGGACATGTGGTGGGAATTATGAGCAAATATATGTCAAACCCAAGGAACATTGGACCACTTTAAAGAGAATCTCTTAATATTTATGTGGCACCTTAGATTACGCAATCTTCTATGAAGAAAGACCTCGACCAAACAGAGCAATGGATGGACAAGGATTTGTTGATGTAGACTACATGTAGATCATGATCATCAAAGATTTACAAGGGACTATTTGTTTACTCTGTTTAGTAGATCAGTGAGCACGATGACCAAAAGACGAGATGTATGTTAGATTTCTAAGTGCACTTAGACCTAGTGCACACACACCTCAGGTCTGGTCTAGGTT
Organism: Picea engelmannii; assembly: GCA_009831015.1. NCBI lineage: Eukaryota > Viridiplantae > Streptophyta > Pinopsida > Pinales > Pinaceae > Picea > Picea engelmannii. The sequence continues at coordinate 31,259 of ML817329.1, forward strand.
CTCAACAGTATACATAAAAATACAATTTGAACTGTGAACATAAACACACTAAGATGCCTAACAACTTAGCACAGTGGAAAATACAACCAACAATTGAATCATGCATAGTACACAGGAATTTAATGCTCAAAACACGAGTTCTTAAACCCAGAACAATGGGCTCTCGTACCAGGGACAATGGCCCAATCTTACATAAAAGAAAAATACCAAAACACTGCATAAACCCTCTTGGTTTCCTTGTTGTTGCACTGAGGTTGAGGGTTAGGGCATCCACTGCCCCTCCAAACTCTCCACTACCTCTGCAACCCTTACACAAGTCTCGTTGAGTCCTTCCAACCTTATCCACTATCCTTGGCTGAGGTTCCTATGTTGCAGTTGAGTTCTTCCAACCACCGGCCTGCTCCTCTCCTTCTTTTATTGTTGTTTGTAACAAGACAGGGTTGACAACCCTCCTTACGGCACCCAATCTCTACCTTTCTGGTCACAATGGTGGTTGTAGGTTGAGGGTCTAAGCCCTCTCGGCTCCCCTCAACCCTTCTTTCTTTGTATCGGTCCTCACACATGCCCCAACTCAACCCTATTACAAGTTGTCTCAGATTGTTGTTTATGCTGGTTGTTACATCCCTAAGAGCAACCCTCAAAACTGTTGCTTGGGTGGTTGTAATAACACCCTTTTCTCTGACTGTAGCAACCTTCAAAGGTTTTCCAAAGCCTATTGTTAAGGTAGTTGTTGTTAGGTTGTAACAACCCCTTTTCCTCTGTTATTCCAGCCCCACAATCTACCCAGAATACTTGTGGTAGCCCTCCTCTAGCAGGATGAACCTCTAGAACTATCCCAGCACTACCCAACAAACCTCGACCCCCTCAAAGACAGCTCGATAGACTTGTGGCTAACCTTTTTAAGCATGTCAAGCCTCCTTTACCCTTGTTGTCTTCCTCTTGTAAACAGAGCCTCCTCTTCTTGATGGTAGCTTCACACAGACCTGTGGTTGCCTTTCCCTTACTAGTCGATACCTCCACAGACCTGTTCCAACCCCTCCTTTGTTGGAAGAGTCCTCCAACCATCAATGGTTGCCTTTCCCTTACTAGTCGAGACCTCCACAAACCTGTTCCAGCCCCTTTGTTGGTCGAATCCTCCAACCATCAACGATTGCCTTCCTCCACTAGGGCAAGCCCTCCTCTCCAAGGTACCTACCCAAAACAAGAAGAATCTACATAATTGAGGCCTACTTCACCCCTCTCCATGGCTCGTTGAGGTCATCAAGACTCTCCCTTCATGGTTGGTTGAGGTCACCAAACTTGTCACCAATAATGAATCCTCACATTCACCTTTATCCCCTTTTATACAACTACAAGGGTGAGTAAAAGTCCCTAACTTAACTCAACATTAAATTAGACTTGTTTATTCTCCCATGTGGGTGTGAAGCCCCAACACAAGCCCACAAGGCCCATCAACAAGCCCACAGAGCTCCACACATTTGAAAATACTCTTAATGCTACCAAAACATCAACACTCCCTCTTCGCGAGGGATGTATTCTCACCACCATATGAAAGTAGCTTTGTCTCCCATATTGGATCCACTACCACAACTGCTCTCCAATCCACCTGATTGGTTGCTCCCTCTATCAACAAAGCAAATCCAGTTGTATGGCATGGTCCCTTCTTGGAAGACAACCTGCTCCTAGAAACCTCTCGCTTTTGAGCTTCCTGCCTAGCCATCTCAACCCATGACACCTGCCTAACAGTCTTGGAAGACTCCTCTCTCCCATCTGAACCTGAAGGTTGACTCCCTTTGAATGGTTGCTTCTCCCTCTGTGCCTGTTGACTCCCTCTAAAGTCGGACTCCCTGTGAATCTATTGACTCCCTCTAAAGTCAGGCTCCCTCTGAGTCTGTACAACCTTCAGAGCTATCTACTCCATGTCCATTTTCACTCTGCTACTATTATGTCAGAGCTAGATCCTCTAGGAATGAACAACACCTATCCATCCCAGAACAAAAACTGCATAGCCCTTCTCCTCAATAGTTGATATTGAGAGTGCACTCATTGCACCCATAGCACCCATAGCACATTTGTCACTCTCAACACATCTTATACCATCCGGAATGACATTGTTTCAGATCCCTGCATTGCATGCATGGTCCCCATACCAAGCTCCATGTGCATACCTGAGTCAAACTTTGTGAAGCTCTCAAACAAATTTCATGCTCTTGTCATATGTCGGTGGCTCCCACTATATAAGAACCATGCAATCCTCCCAAGGCAGGCGTCCTGCTTACCCAAGTCACGACCATCCAAGGAACTTTTTCCCCAATCCATCATCCAAGTCACAAAACTCTTTGTGTCTACACACACGTTGTAACTGAACCTATGTCTTCTCTCTACAACAATCCCAAGTTGTGGTTGGACACTCAGTCTAGTCCACTCTAGACCTCTGCAACTCATCTCTACAAGTGTCCTCATCCTCCTGGGTCAAATACCTCATACATTATCGCACCTTGACAATGTGCAACTCTTCGGCCCGATGAAGACTCTAACTCGTGAAACTGCCATCCACACGAAGCTATCTCGTCTATGCCAAAGCACCCGAGTTGCACCCATCGCAACTCACTATGACAGCCACTGGAAGTCCATCCACGGAGTCGACAACCCGCCACACAACATATTGTTGCGAACCGAGCTCTTCGACAATCCACCAAAACTCCCAACCTGCCACACCATCAACTTGCAATAGTCCACAACTCCTCATCTGAACAATCTGCTTCATGTCTCTAACCAGAGACCATCTAACCTATTGATACCTATAACAGTCACTACAACTCCCTCCCAGAGATAGCTCCTCAACATTACTACAGCTCCCTCCCAGAGTTGTCATCTATGTAAATAACTCAGATCCAACTGCCCTTCTCAAAACCTCAAGCTCTAATACCATGTTAGATTTCAAAGTGCACTTAGATTCAGTGGACACACACCTCAATTCTGGTCTAGGTTCTCAACAATATACACAAATATACAATTTGAACTGTGAACATAAACACACTAAGATGCCTAACAACTTAGCACAGCGTAAAATACAACCAGCAATTGAATCATGCATGGTACACAGAAATTTAATGCCCAAAACACTTCTTAAACCCAAAACAATGGGCTCACGTACCAAGGACAATGGCCCTATCTTACATAAAAGAAAAATACCAAAACATTATAGAAACCCTCTCGGTTTCCTTCTTGTTGCACTGAGGCTAAGGGTTAGGGCATCCATTACCGCTCCAAACTCTCCATTGCCTCTGAAACCCTTACACAAGTCTGGTTGAGTCCTTCCAAACTTATCCATTGTCCTTGGTTGAGGTTCATATGTTGTGGTTGAGTTCTTCCAACCCCAAGCCTGCTCCTTTCCTTTTATTGTTGTATGTAACAAGACGGGGTTGACAACCCTCCTTGTTGCACCCAATCTCTACCTTTCTGGTCACATGGGTGGTTGTAAGTTGAGGGTCTGAGCCCTCTGACTCCCCTCAACCCTCCTTTCCTTGTACCGATCCTCACACAGGCCCCAACTCAACCCTATTACAAGTTGTCTCAAACTGTTGTTTATGCTGGTTGTTACAGCCCTAAGAGCAACCCTCAAAACTGTTGTTAGGGTGGCTATAACAACCCCTTTTTCTCTGACTGTAGCAGCCTTCAAACGTTATCCAAACCATGATGTTAGGGTAGTTGTTGTTAGGTTGTAACAACCCTTTTTCCTCTATTGTTCCAGCCCTAGAATCTGCCCATAATACTTGTGGCAACCCTCCTCTAGCAGGCCAAACCTCCATGACTATCCCCGCACTGCCCAGCAGACCTCGACCCCCTCAAAGACAAGTCCACAGACTTGTGGCTAACCTTTTCTAGCAAGTCGAGCCTACTAGACCCCTATTGCTATCTTCCTCTTGCAAATCAAGCCTCCTCTTATTGTTGGCATACTCACACAGACATGTGGTTTCCTTTCCCTTGTTGGTCGAGACCTCCACAAGCTTGTTCCAACCCCTCCTTTGCTAGTTGAGTCCTCCAACCATCACTGGTTGCCTTCCTCCACTAGGTCGAGCCCTCCTCTCCAAGGTATTTGCCCAAAACAAGAAGAATTTGTAGAACTAAGGCCTACTCGACCCCTCCCCATCGTTGGTTGAGGTCACTAAGACTCTCCCTTCATGGTTGGTTGAGGCCACCACACTTGTCACCAATAATGAATCCTCACATTCATGTTGGTCTCCTTTTATCCAACTCTAAGGGTGAGTAAAAGCCCCCAACTTAACTCAACATTAAATTAGACTTGTTTATTCTCTCATGTGGGTGTGAAGCCCCAACACAAGCCCACAAAGCCCCACACATGTGAGAATACTCTCGATGCTACCAAAACATCAACAATGCAGTAGCACTCTCAATGGTAGAGGTTGAATACATGGCGGCAACTCATGCAAGTAAGGATGTTGTGCAATTGCAAAGGTTGGCTTCGTATAGGAAGTTGTACGGATAGATTGTGAGTGAAAGAACAATTTGTCTAGGAAAAAACCCAACATATCATTCTTGGATGAAGCATTTTCATGTGTACTTTAATTTTGTGAGATAAATGGTTTAAGATAAGAAGGTTTTGATGGAGAACATTGATAGCTTGAAGAATGTTGCAAACTCATTAACAAAATCTATTAATGTTGAGAAGTTTTCTTGGTGGAAGAAATTAATGGGCATGGCTACCCCAAGAAGATGATTATATATATATATATATATATATATATATGCTTGGGCCCCTTATGAAAAGTATTCAACAAGGTGGGAGAATGTTTGATGTGTCATTATTTACATGCAAAAAATACTTTCCATCTTGACACACATGTTGCAAGGCTCGGGTTCATGACCCTGACTAGGGGATTTGGGGAGCCAACGACCCCTCAAGCAGGCCTCACAAATGGGCTTTGGGTGGTTTTTGACGCATTGTCAATCAAATACCACTTAGCAGATTAAGCTATGAAACTACAAAATACCTATATAATGAATTGTGAACTGCTTTGTTTACACAATCAAAAAGWGGTGCATTTCTGAGTTTCTTGGTTTTTCYAGGAGAGAGTTTCCAAGGCAAATCTCGTGTACTGTGTATGTGTATCATCRTTTACTCTTTGTTTTTCTTAAGAATCCATGAGCATTGCTTCTTTTGCATARGTTTATCAATGACTATTTTTTACATTGATATATAGTAAAATATAAGAACTTTGATAAATTATAAAACCCTATTACCACATTACAATATCACATTTCTAAACCAGACCATGTACTGATTTTTATATCCATATATATGAAATATAAGAACTTTGATCAATTTTACATAGAAACCTATAAGCACATTACAATATTACATTTCTAAACCAGACCATGTATATCTAAATCTCAAGCTTTAATCTGAAATATCTTTAAGAAAAACATTAAAATACTTCATGCCATGCCCACTTCAAAGCCTAATCATTGCCTTAGAGGTAACTTGCTTCTGCCACCAACAATGTTTCCAACCACTGTTTATTACTAGTACATAAAATATAAAGGAGTATTAACAGATTCACTATCAGAAATCATGGTTTGACCAGACATCAGTGCCTTATTTAATGAAGACATTATAAATTATAAATTAGTGATAAAAATATGGAATATCGACAAATTCACTATTATAAATCATTGTTTGACCAAACACTAGTACCTTATTTAATGAAGACATATTATAAATTCTACATTAGTAATCAAAAGTATGGAGTATCGAGATTCACTATTACAAATCCTTGTTTGACTAGACAGCAGTGCCTAATTTAATGAAGACAGTATAAATTATATATTAGTTATCAAAGTAAATTATTCAATATCTAGGTAAACATAAATACATAATCTTTAACAATACCTTCAACTACAGCTAGTCTACTTTATTAAGTGTAAAAATCTGAGGGCCACCCTAATTTTTTCATGTTTGTTTCTATTTGTTGCAAATGACCCCTATAGTAGTTTCTTTAAAAAAGTATGAACAAAACTAAAGATCATAACGTAACCAGGTAGATAAGGGAATGTTGCTAACCCTTTCAAAACAATCAATAAATTCTGGCGATCTAAAGAACTGTGTTAATGTTTAATTACGCATCCAACAATAAGGAGAAAAACAGGAAACAAATTCGCTAAAAAGGAGAAAAAGCAAAAAAGTCACTAGCTACTGATACTTTCACTCTTTCCATGTACTTTAATCTAAGATAAATGTAATGAATGGAGAGAAACTACTAGCAACAAGTTTTTAAATAGAAAAATGCATTCATGCACTTAAGTGTATTTACATATATACCTTATACAAAGAAAAAAGAAAAAAAAACACTATAATATTGTCAGAGGGATCCACAATGAAGTTGAGCCTAACATATACCATACAGAGAAAAAAACGAAAAACGAAGTCAAGCCTAAAAAATAAATAGTATTGTCTTATATTATTATAGTGTGGCATTTGCTTACGGGGTAAGCTCGACAGCTTGTTGTTAATGTTGTTGGACATTTGACTAATTCTATGCCAATAGGTGCCCAGTTCAAATCCCCTTAGGTGAAATGAACTAGTCTGCATCAACAGAGTTACTAGGGATGCCATTCACAAATGTGGGAAAGCGTCCCTTGGGTTTCCCCAACAGATTTTCCTAGAAAAAAAACTAGTACAGCATGGCAAGCCAAACACACTGTTCATTTGTAATTTGACACCGTCTCTCTGAAATCTGCGGCATATAATAGTATAGTTGATCAGTATCAAGCATTGCCAGAGAATCGAGATCCAATTCCATGAGAGGTGTAAACTGAGGGATTCAGTACCATCGTTGTCCTTGACAGAAGTATTTGCACCTTTGTCAATTAGGTACTTTCCAATATCCTCCCTCTCACAAACAGTAGCATATGAAGATGTGTTCGGCCTTATGGAGTTACATATTAAATGCAACGATTTCTCCAGAGAGTTACATATTAAATATAACAATTTCTCCAAACCCATATATGACTAAACAAGTATGCTATTCTTTGAAAGCATTGATATTAATATATGGAAACCAAAATGTCCAAATTGAATAGAAGATTTCTGAAATTACTTCGGTTATGTTCTATGAATGAGCAATGGAAGTTTGAAATTCTGAAAAAAATCAGTTCAGTAACTTGAACAAGGGTCGGTTTTCATTATTTTCAACACCTCTTGTGTCAATGCTAGTAAGGACCATTTCAGACCAGTAAATTTACTAGGCTAAATTAATTATTGACCCATCTAAAACATTGGTTTTGCACTGCAATTTGTTGAGAAATTCTGGCAAGCCATAATAAGTTTGACCACATTATAGCCATGTCTGCCAAACTTAAAAGTATGTCAACGCCTATTCTAAGTGCCCACTATCTATCGAACTTGTAACATAATGCATGCAATACTTTACAAGTCAGCAGCTGAATTAATCCAGAACTGCTTTGTTTTATCATACTACAGAATCACTTGCACATAGATTGGAAAATGCAAACCACATTGTGCATGCCAGGGTCATTGAGTGTTCGTGCTAACTATCTCGTTTATTGAAAAATGCAAATGTTAAATCGATGCCTAAACAGCCATCATATTTAACATTAGAGGTGCTTACACCTGTAGTTAGCATAACCCAGGAGACAGTCAATGAATGAAGGAATCTATTAAGAAGAGTTGAATAACACTGCTAATAGCCCATATAATTTAGGGTTTCAACCTCAGCTACCGAGCTCCACCAAGCAGAGAGATCTCATCCATGGATCCTTCAGACATCGATCCCATTTCGAAAGAGAACAGCTGCATTACAGACCCCCGTAGTGGAAACTTCAAAAAGCATGGATCGCACCCTGAGCCAGATTTCACACTTTGTGAAGAAGCTATCAGAAGTATAGGAAATAAAAATCACTACTCCGTCTCCCAGGAGTAAGGGGGCAAACATCGAGCCACTGATTCTTAGAGCTATGGCCAGAAGAATATTGGCTCTCGTTGATGAAAGAGTCAATAAACTTCTTCCTCTGTAGAAAAGGCTCCATTGCTTTGTTGTTCCAATTGAAGGAGAGGCAAACATTTGATTTTCTGAAGTGGCCCTTACATTCTTGGATCTTGAGGGCTTTATCTGAATCGTTGGACACTCAACTTTAACCCTGAGGAAGAAATCCCCAAGTCAGTGCCAGTGTGGCTTTGCCTCCCACATTTTCCGCTAATCTTTTGGGGCGACCCAACCATCCAGGTTATTGGCAAAAAACATCGAAAGGTATTTGTACAAAGCCATGCCCGTGCTTGATCCAAATTTTACCGGATTTCCACTCTGGAGACTAGAGAAAATCATTCAGAGTTACCAAATCTGAGTTTTGAAATTTAATTGTGTGTTCTCAAGGATTTAAGCACTCTTACGGTATTTAGCTGTGCTTGAAATCTGCAACTGAGTCACTGTGCAAAGCAAAAACTGCAATAGAAAACTTTGCTACAGACTATATATTACTGTGCAAAATTTCAAGACAAAAACAAACTTAGCAGCAAGATTAAAGACACATCCACGTCCACTGCAGAAGATTAAAGACAGAAAATTTAAGATAGATTAAGTCCATCATAAACAGATGAATACACAACAACGTCTGCATTGAGTTATGCACTCATGCATGCTTTCGAACTGTTCTGGCATCCATCCATCCACATGCTGGCTTAGAAGCTTTCCTTTCAGTCACTCTCTCTCCTCCACACCTTTACAGACTTTCTTGTTGGCAGTTTTATACTGACCTTGCTAACAGAATCTTCACTTCAGCTCCATAACTCCTTTGTTCGTGGTATTTTTGGCTTGCTGGCTTTACCAAGAACTTCCTTGCTACAGCAATTCTTCACTCTTGGCTAGGGTGTTTCCCTCTGGCTTCATGGGCCCTGCTACAACAATTGTTGTGCCTTAGCTCCATGAGCCTCCTTTGTAAATGTTCTAGAAGCTCATTTATTGCAGTGAATGCATCATTATCTTCTCAACTTCCCCTTCCAACTAACCTACCCCTTCCAGGTATTTGACAGTTGCCCAGGGTCCATTACCTTTCTTGGCAATTGTGTTTTTTTTACCAAGATCTGAAATTGCAATTTTGTTCTGCTGGAATGTTGTTATCGACATGCTGCCACCTGTGCCACTGGAAGGGCCTTTTGACAAGATCCTTATGGATCAGTGCCCCTGTGAACAGATTTGTGTTGAAGTCAACCTCAAAAAGGGATTACTGGAAGCCATTCAAATGAATCTGGATGGATGGTGTCATCTTCAGGGATTGGATTACGAACACCTCTCATTCAAGTGCAATTCTGCCCACAAGTAAGCCCACTTTGGCAGGGATTGCAATAAAGGGCCAATACCCCCAATTCCATCCCTTCAACAGAAAATGCAAACAGCCAACAGAAAGAAGTGCAAGCAACCAACAGATCTGGCTACAAAATCCACGGCACTCAGCTCATCGTCATCTTGGACCCCAGAAAACCACTATGAGGTCCTAACTGAGGAGCAGCCAGACAAGATGATCCGTAAACGAAGGACTTATAGCCCACTCGCTTCACCAGCACGGACCCTGTGCGGAACGAATTTCTTGTCTCTATCTCCGGCTCTGTTCTCAGGCTTGTACAGAATTCCCAGTCTGGGAAAAAAAGGTCACTGGGCCTCTGTTCCTGTAAGATTCCCAAGTAGATTTGTGTGGAATGCTTTAAGTTTTTAGTATTCTGGTTGAAGCGTTTTGTCAAACAGTTTGCACCAGTAGCCTCCTTAGGGTTTTGGTGGGGTTTAGTTTTGAATTTTACAGCACAAAATAGTTTGCATAGTAGAGATGATCTTTAATAACAATGAAGCAAATAGAAATAACAGCAAAGAATATCCACAAACTCAGATCTGGTTTTATTTATTATATAGCTGACCTCAATACAATAGAAGAGCAGATCTGGAAATATATAGAAAAATGGAAGATGTGGCTGATAGCACCTCCAAAATACAATAGAGAATAGAGAGATTGACTCCCAAGAACCTCCACTAGCTGCATGCAAGAGATCTACAAGATCAATTTCTTTTCCTTCCTCTAAACTGTTGTCTCCTCTGGCTGAGTTGCGCCCTCACTGGCTGTAGCGACCCATAGAGATTTGATCTCCTCAGATCTGACCTCAAAACCCCATGAAAATGCTAATCTCCTGTAAGGAAGAGGATGGCTGGCTCATAAGATGAATCTCCCCTGTCAAAGATGCAAGATCTGACCATCAAGCAATAGATCTCTAACTCCAAGTGCACCCTCCTTCAGTTTTCATGCCCAGCTCTAATAATAATAATCATGGAGGAGAAAAACCCCGAAGAATGCCAAGAAGAGTCGCTCCAGGTATGGCAAATGCATGCAAGACTAGATCTCTTCAAGATCCCACCTCTTGCTCCCAAATCGAACTTTCTTAGTTTGATGGTGCACCCTTTCTGCAGTAAACCCTCCAACAGTGCACCCCTCTTCACAAAGAATTGCTGAAATAAATCTGAATTGAATAGAATGACGAGGGTGGAATCTTTCACCACCTTGGCCAAGCTTGGACCAGGAAAGGAGGGATCTTTCACCCCCGTGCTGATCTCTAGGGTTTGTCTAGTCAAAACCCTCAAAACGCTCAAGCTGCTAGAGCTCAAAGATGCAAGTGAAAATGATCAAGAATGAGGAAGTGAGGTGTCGTCATCCTCTTTTATAGTCCAGCTTCTAATTCCTCACTTAGATTATTGATTTGCTTTCTAAAGTCTTTTCTTCAATTATCTCACATTAGCCATTTAACTTATAACTCCTTATTTTCCAAATGTCACTTTTTCCTAATTTGACTTTTAGCTCCTTAGTAACCTATTTTGGCCACCTTAGTCCCCTTTTAGATGAGACTATAGCCTAGGGGGGGACAACTAGGCTACTAAGTCTTCAAGTGCCTTGGTCACATGGAAGGGGATCTTACAGTCTCCCCTACTTGAAATTGCTTGCCCACAAGCAATTCCAATTCTAAATGTTGCAAGACTCGTTCACCTTCCCAAGAAACGTCCTCAATTGGTAAATTTTTCCACTTAATCAGATATTCTCTGATACTCATGTTTCTCAACTTTTTCTCCCTAACCTCCAATATGTCTTCAGAAATTAGCAATTGGCCCTCCTCATCAAGTGGTGATAGCTCCTCAGTAACAGTCACCTATTGGCCTAATGCCTTCTTCAAGCATGATACGTGGAATACATTATGGATTTTACTCCTTGGTGGCAATTCAATCTATACATCGTCAGATATCCACAGTACAACATGACTTCACAACCAATGCATCCATAGTACAACATGACTTCACAACCAATGCATCCAAGGCCTATGGGTAGTTCTCAAATAGCTTCAACATGTCACCATGACATCCACCAACCTACAATGCAACTGTACCCCATCATGTGCACCCCTGTAACTTCACAACCAATGCATCCAAGGTTTGTGGGTAGCTCTCAAATAGCTACAACATGTCCCCAGGACATCCACTACCCTGCAAATCATTTGTACCTTGCCACTCCTTTTGAAGAGGGACCAGGCCAAGCTTGTCCCTAAAGTGCTCGAACTTCGTCCTCGACAGTGGCTTGGTCAACACACTCGGAACCTGCTCCTTGGTAGTCACATATTGGAGCCTCACTACTCCCCTCTGCACCATATCCTTGATATAGTGATATTTGATCTCGATATGCTTCGACCTGTCATGGAACACTGGATGCTTGACAACTTCATGCAACTCTAGTTGCCACAACAAATGCAGCTCACCTCCAGTTTGAGACCAAATAACCCAGAGAACAGCGTCCGAAGCCACACTGCTTCTCTACATGTTACACATGTTGCCACATATTCAGTCGCAGTCGTACTAAGAGCTACACATGACTGCTTCCTGCTACTCCACGAAACCATACTGGAGCCTAGACTGAAGCAATATGTCGAAGTACTCTTCTGATCAGGAATATTGCCACCCCAATCTGAATCCGAATATCCATATAACCCGAACTCATGGTTTGTCACATACCTGAGACCATAATCCAATGTACCCTTAAGGTACCTTATCACATGTTTTGCTGCGACCAAATGAACCTGCCTAGGCTGCTCCATATACTAACTCAGGGTGTTCACAGCAAAACATATATCTGGTCTCGTGTTCGTCAAGTACATCAATGAACCCACCATCTGCCTGTATTTAAGTAACACCCATTGTCTCTGAAGTCGTATCCTGCAACAACTTCAAATTTGATACCATAGGTGTAGCCATTGCCTTGCAATCCAACATCCCGAACCACTTCAGGATTTCCACTGCATACTTTCCTTGATTCAGAAAGATCTCATCCTGTCTCTACCATACCTTGAGACCCAAAAAGTAATGCATCATCCCGAGATCTTTCATCTCAAACTCARCAGCCAGTTTTCTCTTACACTCTGAGATGAGCTTTAGAAACACGTCATCCACATACAGTAGTAGTATTACTGGACCATCATCCACAACCTTAAAGTAAAGGTTAGGATCTGCACAACTCTTTGTAAATCCTAAGCTCGTCARAAAACTATTGATCCTGCCATACCATGCTCTGGGTGCCTGCTTTAATCCATATAAAGCCTTCTTCAATCTGCAATCATGCGTCTCCYTGTCATGTACCTCGAACCCTTGTGGCTACTCCACATATACTTCATCTTTTATTTCACCATTCAAGAAGGTTATCTTCACATCCATTTGATGCACCTTCCATTTCATCACTGTGACCAACGAAAGTATAGTCCCAATCGAGGTATATCTCGCCACAGGAGCAAATGTCTCCTCATGGTCAATGCCCTCCTTCTGAGAGAATCCTCCAGCCACGATCTAGCCTTATACTTTTCAATACTGCCATCAACTGCACGTTTTGTTTTGTAGATCCATTTTGAACTTACTACTGATTTCTCCTTCGGTTTGGGGACCACATCCCAAACATCATTCTTTACTATGGATTGATATTCCTCCCCCATGGCATCCTTCCATACCCTCTTTTTTGTTGCCTCTTCATAAGTAGACGGTTCTGCATCCATGATATCACACAAACATGCCACATAGTTGGAATATGATTTTGGCTTCTTACTTTCCCTAAGAAATTTTTCTGGGGCACCATATCTTTCTACATCTTTGATGAGCTCATGTGCCCAAGTTGGTCTTCTCTTGCGAGAAGGCATCTTTATTGGCCTCTGAGGTTCAGCCATGTTATTATCCTTGTGAATGATTTCCTCTAGTTCAACTACTTCTGCCTCTGGAACTCTAGTAACTTCATTCTCCTCCTCATGAACCTCTTTTGCACAGTCCTGTTTTGATTTACTGAAAGTTGCACTCTCATCGAAGGTGACATCTCGGCCAATCTCAAATTTCTGGTGACCAGGAATATATATCCTGTATGCCTTCAATGTGTCACTGTAACCAACAAATATGCCATTCTTTCTGGATGGATCCAATTTTGTCCTCTTTTCCTTGGGGACATGCACAAATATGGGGCAGCCAAATATCCTTAGATGGTTGACTTCCGGCTTCTCTCCTGAAAACATCTCCTCTGGTGTCTTGTTTTCAAGTACTTTGTGGGGACTTATGTTTTGCACGTACACTGCGTTCTTTGTTGCTTCTGCCCACAGATGCATAGGTAGATCTTGATCATGGATCATAGCCTTCACTACTTTCATGATTGTTCGATTCTTCCATTCTGTTGAGGATTGTAGGGAGTAGAAAGCTCCCTCTTAATCCCATCTTCCCTGCAATATTCTTTGAATTCCTCTCAACTGAATTCTCCTCCATTATCTAATCACAAGGTCTTTATCTTTCGTTCTGTCAAGTTTTCTACAAGTGCCTTAAATTCTTTGAATTTTCCAAACACTTCATTCTTTGCCTTCAACAAATAGATACAAGTTTTACGTGAGTAATCATCAATAAAAGACACATAATATACATACCCACTTAGTGAAGTTGTTGACATCGATCCACACACATCCGAGTGCACGATGTCCAATGCTCTTTTGGCTCTGCTATTGTTGTTGGGAAAGGAGTGTTTCACGTTCTTGCCTTGTGCGCAGCCTTTGCACACGGCGTTTGGTTTTGCCTGGATCTCTGGTAGTCCCGTCACCATCTTTCTCACACTCGGTAGGGCCTTGTAATGTAGGTGAGCAAATCTCCTATGCCATAATTCATTGGGATTCACAGTGTCGTGAATTAATGTTGAATTTAATCGCCCTTTCAATTTGTAGAGTCCTCCCTCTTGAACTCCAATCACCACAGCATCATCAAAAGTCTTCCCTCTAGGCCACATAAGAACTTGTCCATCAACAAATGCAACTCTATAACCCTTCTCATCCAATGCTGAAATCGAGAGAAGTTTCTTCTTCAATCCAGGATCATAGAGAACTTCCTTCATCTTCATTGGCTTTCCTGAGTCTAACTTGTAGGAGGCTTCTCCTACTCATTTGATCAGATACTGATAGTCATCTCTCAAATTCACCGTGTGCGGTGAATCCTTGTGTGTAAGGTTAGACAGGAAGTCTTTATAACCTGTCATGTGCTTGGAAGCACCACTGTCCACCAGCCAAATGTCACTTCCATGAGTGACAGTTCCTGTAAGAGCTGAGATAAGTACATACTCCTCATCACTTTCTTGGGTGTCTCATCATCTTCCTTTGCAACCTTCTTGGGTGTCTCATCATCTTCAACTGTATGAACATGATGCCTTTTACCTCCTTCCTTTTCCCTTGGTGTGAGCAGCTAGGGCTTGATCATCATCTGTCATCTTCTCTTCTCTTGTTGTCGTCCTTTCTTCTTCTTGGTTGCAATCTTCCCATAGCCTACTGAACTTGGGTAGCTTTCTTCTTGAGCATATCCCTTGAATAAATGCATCCCATGACCTTGGGAGGCCATTCAAGGTGGCCATCACCATTTCTTCTCCATTCACTGTATCACCAATGGCTTATATCAACTCCTTGATCTAGTTCACTCTTGAGAAGTAAGAGTGGATGGTTTTTGAATTTTGCATCCTCACGTTCTTTAACTGAGTTCTCAAAGTCATTCTTCGGTTGATGTTGTTGCCTTCAAACAATCGAGTTAAGGCATCCATCATTTCTTTTGGAGTGGATAATGAAGATATGTGATGAATAAGACGGTCCTTAATGGAGTCTGCAATAATCCTCTTTACTTTGACCATATCCTTCTTGTGCTTTGCTTTAGCCTCATCTCCCTCTGGTTCTGAAACCTCTTCTTTAGTGAACTTCTCTAGATCATGTTCTTCTAGGAGGAGGGATACTCTGTACCTCCAAGCTCTGAAGTTGTCAGCTCCCTCTGGCTTCTCGTCAATCTTGGTTCTGGTAGTCATCCTACCCTTAAATTACAAATTTTGGATTATGGAGATCTGATCCAGGGTAAAGATGTGCTCCACTAGGGAACACTTACTAGTGGTCTTATCTTGTCCGGCAACCACTCCTATCAAGAACAATTGCTCCTTTTGTGGTCTAGATCTGTGAATTGTCTTCTATTCAGGCCTGCTCTAATACCATGTTATAATTTTAGAAGTTACGGTTATCTTCTTTAACATTCATTAACAATTGCATGTAATAGGATCACTGAAAGATAAACAATCACAGAACAAAAGATATATCCTGGGAAACCCTCGTGAGGGAGAAAACCCAGCAACCAATTGTTCAATATAGATTCCTTCAATCAGTACAATGTCATGTTATAGCTCTCCACAAATAGACCAAGACCAAGATACCAAAGACCAAGAAACCAAGACCTCCTGCGCTAGACCTCCTGCGCTATGCTCCAAATACACAAGAGAAGGCGAGTTGAGTGTGTATACAAATGAGAGGAACTCGACCTCTATTTATACACATAACTTGACTCCCAAAAAGACGCAACCCTAAGAGGGGTCGTTTTGACTTTTACAATAAGGATAACAATAAAATAATAATTTCTTTTGAGCCAATTTATACAATAAGATTACAATAACCTTCTCGAGGTTTGACCAATGCAAATACAAAAGTATATCTTCCATAGTTGCATCAAAATATCAACAGTAAGGTGTGGTGATGACTGGTTTAGCTCCTTCCTCTACCTCAATGGTGTGCTCAAAACCCCTATCCGGTGGTTTCCCTGGAGGAATTTGTTAGAAAAATAGGTGTGCTCGTTTCACCATAGACAATATAGCAATATTGTCACCCAACCGTAGGCACAAAGGCCACCCCCGAGCACCTTAATCTTGACAGACAGAATAATTCTCGAAGCAATCTAATAGCCAACCAAGGTAGTGCACCTTTCTCCAAGGCTAGCGCACCAAGCAAGAATAACCAAAGAACAAGCAGAAAGTCCAAACCATAACCAAGAGAAAGTCCAAACCAAAACCAAAATGCCAATTGCAGCAGCTGCAGTTGCACTCTCTCCAAACTTGCGCACCACTAGTCTTATGTAGTTGTGAGTGTGAGAGTAACAAATGAGCTCTAGCACCCTCTATTTATACTGCTCTATCTCACTTCACTAGGCCGACTTCCCTTTTTGGAGGATAATAACTCAATATTAATTATTCTCTTGAGTCGACTTGTCTCCTGGGGTTATTATCCAATGTTTGGTTTATCTTGCTTCCCGGAATATTCTAGTCTCATCAAAGGTTACACGTGAAGGTTAATACCTCCTGCAACTACCATAATATTAACACTTCCTCCTAGCTAGGGAGGTATTAAAGGAAATGGTCTTGAGAACAAACATACCATTCAACAGATAGCATCATCATAGCCACACATGTTATCTCATGATCACATAGATCAACTCACGAGCAACATCATCACTATCAGTATCATCTGATAGCATCAACTGCATCATCTCTTGAATGCATACTCCATCTGAGTAATTGGGCATGATGTTGAATAAGTCACTCACTCCAAAGATTGATACAAGAACCATTCTTCTAATCCAGACATATGTCCTAAAAGAATAATTGTTCCAACAAATGTTGGAAGCCACGCCATGGGCTACAAGGACTATTCTTCTAATACGGACATATGTCCTAGAAGAATGACTATCCTAGACCATTTTCCATAGGGAGAATGTCTATCCACCAGTAATTTGTCCTACCTGGACCATTCTCCACCTGGAGAATGTCTATCCATCAACATACTGACTATCCATCTAGTTGGTAATCATCTCCAACACTAGTGATAGTGTCCATGGCAATCAGAACAATGCCATCCAATAGAACACAATTGTGTCTATCCATAGTAGTACACAACTACTACCCAGTGGTACACAACCACTCCTAGTAGCACACGGCTACTAACCAGTGACACACAGTCACTACCAGTGGATCACATCCACCACGGTAGCATATAACTACTGTCCAGAGACATAAAGTCTCCACAACAATCATATCATCTGATATTAACAATATCATGATACAAACTGAGTCATCTGGGCCATTCTTCCACTCACATCTGTGAGATCTGGAAGAGCATCTACCCTCAGAAGGTAAAACATCAGCCATGGGTTGTCTGGACTATTCTTCCCAAGCATAGAAGAATAATTGTCCCTGATTTCTGAACCTGGACCATTCACCTAACTGGGCCATTCCTCTAGCACTAATCATAGTACAACCTGGAGAGAATGAGTCTTCCCTGGGGTATGCATGGCCCTGATTGTTGACGCTGGACCATTCACCTAACTGGGCCATTCCTCCAGCACTAATCATAGTGCAACCTCGACAAAATGAGTTTGCCCTTGTGAAGGATTGTCCAGACCATTTCCTAAGGAAATGATTGTCCTGCACCAACCTCCAAAACGGACCATTCTTCGAAACTGTGAACTTCGAAAGAATGACTGCCCGACAAGGCGAACCATTCTACTTGACCACTACTCAGAGTGACTGCCAAGAAGAATGATTGTCCTAGACCATTCCCCCACACTGGCCACAAGGGGAATCGTTGTCTATGGTACATCAATTATCTATCGGACCATTTTCATTACGAAAATGATTGTCCGATCTGGACCATTTTCCGAACAAGAAAATGATTGTCCGTCAGAAATCTCGAACCACTTTTTGAACTGGAAAGGAACTGCCCAACCTGGACCATTTTCCGAACTGGAAAATGACTGTCCATAAATCAATAATATATCAGTGCTCTCTCTCAACCTGGGAGTAATCACTTTATTTTCCAATAAGGAAGTCGTCTCCACGAGCCCCAGCTTCTCCCTTAAGTACGCAAACTTTTCATCTTGGACAAAGGCTTTACCAAAATATCTACTATCTGCTCATCTGTGGAGATATACTGGAGAACCACTTCTCTCTTCTGGACTTTATCACGAAGAATATAATGCTTGATCTCAATGTACTTTGACCTGTCATGGAACACCAGTTTCTCTGAAAGCTTCACATAACTCTGATCATTACAATATATCATGGTCGAATTCGGCACCTGATCAGACTGTCCAAAAATAAACTTACGGAGCCACATTACTTATGTACAAGCATCACAAGTTGCAATATACTCTACTTCTGTAGTGTTGAGTGCAACAGATTTTTGTTTCCTGTTAGCCCATGACATCGTGGCAAAGCTCAAACTGAAACAACATATCCAAGTAGCATTTCTTCTGTCATCTGCACTCCCTACCCAATCTGAAACGATAAATCCATCCAGTTGTATATCATAACTTAAACGTCCCACAAAACAAATATCCGGCTGAGTATTCTCCAAATACATTAACGAGCCAATCAATTGTTGATACAGAGACTGGTCTACTGGATTAGAGTCTCTCTACTTCTTCAGATCTGTCATCATGGAAGTTTGCCATGGATTTGCAATCCATCATCCCGGACTTCTGAGTAACCATTATGATACACTTTCTCTGTCATAGGAAGTTTTCGCCACGCTTCTGCTATATATGAGATACTTTGCATCAAGTTGCTTGAATCCATACAAGGTCTTCTTCCATATGCATACATGGGTCTCTTTCTAGTATACCTCAAAACCTTGAGATTGCTCTTCATAAGCTTCTTCCTCAAATGCTTTTTTGGGAAGAACAGTTTTTTAATCCAACTGATGTAAACTTCAATCCATGGATACTGCAAGAGATATAATAGCTCAGATAGAGGTATATCTGGTTTACTGGAAGAAGCTGTCATCATAGTCTGGAAGAACCTCTAGTTCTGAATCTCGCAATGCTTCCATTCATAAGTCTTTTTCACAATTTCTTACATACATTGTTCTTCATCACAACTTCCATTCCTTCTACTTGACTGCTTCTAGTAGGTTCAAACCATGTTGGTAGTCTTATGATTTTTGGTATAATAACTAGTTGTTCTAGTTTTTCTTTCTTTCTTGGAATCTTCATTTTCTTCCTCATGTTCCTCTTTAACTTTGGGTTCCATGGAGTCTTCTATAGATTCCATGCCCTTCCTTCCTGAAGATTCCAACTTCTTCCTTTCATCATAGGAACCTAGATGTAGATGGACAACCAAGAATACTTCAGGCTTCTTTTAGAAGAAGACTTCTTCTAGAGTCAAACTGAACACGTGTTGCTTATCATGGTTGCTACTTTCAATGGGGAACATGGACAGATACTTTATAATCTTCACGGATTCTTCAATGAATCATATCATTTAGGATTAGCTCCCTCCTAATCCTAGCTTCATGCATGAATGTATGCTCTTCTTTTGGAATTCTGCAATCAGCTCCCTCCATCTAAGAGAGTCCATGCTTTCGTTTGCATCCTTATTGCCTTCTGCAAAGTGTCACAAGTCTTATTCTAATTTCCTCTTGAATACTGACTTCTTTATGGTTTGATTCCTTTTGGGTCTCTTCAAGTTTGATTCTGAATTCGACCTATCTGGCAGTTGTTACTTATATAATATTCCTTAGAAATTTGTCACCAAAGATTGTCAACGTACTTCATCTTTTTCATGTACATTACTTGATTTATAGTCATCGTAATAGCAAACCTTATCTTGTTATTCTTCCATAGGTATTGTTTCACTAACCATCGTATCTTATAAGAAATAGATACACATGATATGTACAGGAACTATGTAAACATGGTATTTACAAGAACTATGTTATAGAAGAATATTGTTACCTCGACTAGAAGAAGAAGTTTGTTTTATCCTGCCTGGGTTTCTTTGAGGGTTCCCTTTCTTCGGCAACTGTTGCTTCGTGTGTTTCCTTCCTTTTCTTTAACTCAAGACAGTGGTTCCTATAGTGACCATATTTTCGACAGTTGAAGCATTGTAATTTTGACATATCCTTTTCTTGATTTGGTTTCTTCCTTAAGCCAAACTTCCTTTTATTCCTGAAATTCTTTAACTTTGTTGTGAAGGCTCGATCATCATATTTTTTTTGGGTTTTCACTTTTGCGCTAATCCTTGATTCTTCTTGTGCACAACAAATCCAAAGCTCTTCAAATGTGGGATACTCCTTTCTTGTGTTCATGCTTGCGGCAAATACATCCCATGTCTTAGGAAGGCCATTGAGTACTATATTTACTAGTTCCTTTTCCGAAATGATTTCTTCAATAGCTTGTAGTTGATCTCTTAACAGAGAGATTCTTACAAAGTATGATGTTATGTTGTCATCATCATTCATTTTCATGTCACGGACCTCATTCTTCAAACTCATCCCTTGTCCAATGTTTCTAACTAAGAATAGGTTAGTTAGGGCCTCGTACATCTTCTTAGATGAGAGATATAGGGTATCAAGTGGTCTTTTACAAAGTCCACTATGATGCTCATAGCGTTGATGTCATTGTCCTTGAACTTCTCCATAACTGCAACGTTCTGAGGTTCCTTCTCTTTTCCTGCTTCATATTGTGGTTCCATGATCTTGCCTTTCACGATATCCAACACTTTATTCTTGGCAAGGATGAGGTCAATCCTTGTTTTCCATGCTCTGAAGTTAGAAGCCCCTTCTAACTTGTTTTCCGACTTCATAGAATAAGTCATGACTGCTTTGACTTGTTTTCCGTCTAGGCTCTAATTGTATTTCATCTCTCTGCTGTCATAAACATATACTTTTAAGTTGCACTTGGAATGGTCCAGAATACATGTGATTGATGGTGTAGTAAGCTGATCTTAACGTCTTTACTGTCCTTCATCTTACTGTCAACACAAACACATTCCACACACCTAAGTACTCACAAATGAACTTGGATTAAAAGCATCTCATACATTGCAAACTGTGGGGATAATTGATTTATATGTTCATGGTATTTTTGCTCACTAAAACACACACTTGGATGATGCTCACGGCCTATGCTTAGTTTGGCTAACTGTTGCTCACTGCTGGCCTATTTTATGCATATAACTCTGATGTTTATGGACACAATGATGATGATTTAACTTCTCACAAGTTTAATGATTAATTGTTTACTATTTGACATACTTGTGATAAAACATCTATGGTTCATGTGTGATGGTTTAATGCTTGTGCTTATGTTATAATCTGCCTATCTTTTAAAGTTATCACACACACATTGCATCATCCAATATTTGCTCATGTTTTAAAACATCTAAGAGCTACAAGTTCTCTCTTTCATTTCAAGTTATATTACATGGTTCATGGTTCAATAATTAATATCTCTTAAAGTCATCTCATGTAATGCTACATTGATGTTTTAAGCATTTGCTATATCTTTTATCATTCATGGTGGTGTAGTGTTTCATTTACAAGCACTCGTTTTGGCACTTTTCACTCACGATCATTCGCTAAAGAAGATAAAATAAACGTGCTCAAAACTTATTTTAAAACGAACCCAACCAACCTAAAGATCCACCCGAGGATCCTAAAAACACTTAGAAACATTTTAGGAGTCTTAAACAACT
>ML817329.1:60679-73803 GCA_009831015.1 Picea engelmannii
AGATATAAATTGTAAAACTTGTTGTAACAAACAACCCTTGAACATAGTTGACCCCATTGCCCAACCTTAGGCACTAGTCTGTAGTTGACTTAGGGAAAGGGCTGACTCTGCATATAGTTTAGACCTAGATTAAACTTGCATTGTTGTTTGTCAAATAGGCTAGTTTCCCTTTGGCCTGTAATCAATTAAAACTAACTCCTAGAACATTGTAATTAAAATTAACTTAGTAACTTAGGGACAACCCCCCTTGGCTTCCCTAGGAGTAAACCTAGACGGAAGAAGTTCCTGTCAAGGTGACAGTGTGGGCAGGAGCTTAGACATTGTGTCTCCGAGGGCACACTAAGTGAGCAGGACTTAGCTCACGTTTGCAAGTGTGCATAAGGGCGACAACAGAACCCAAACGGGAAAACCAGATTCGAATGGGGCTCAGTCTATTCATATCAGCAACCTCCAGTACAATGCTCTCCTCCTCTTAGTGCTTCCTCTCTTGGCCAAAGACCCCTTGCAAATGAGAGTGAAGGAGGAAATAGGGAGAGCTGGGGGGCTAAGGAAAGCCAACAGACATGGCTCTTCACTTCCCATTCCTCAGCCTTCTCCTCTATTGTTTTTTTCTCATTTCATTAAATTCTAAAAAAAATTCTTTCCTCGCATTTTCATTTTTTTTTGTCTTATTTGACTTTACATTTGCTTATCTTTTACATAGTTTACATAACCTTCACATATTGCTGGTTTGTCCTGCAGGTACTGAGTCATACCCATTCATCAGTTTGGATCCATTTCGGATCACAAGAGTGTAGATCCCCAAAAAAATCACGTTGAGGAAGATGGGCACCAGGAAGAGGAGGAAATGGGGAGGAAAGAAATCAAGCAAGGATAGGACACCCCCCAACCTAAGAGGTGCCAAATATAAACCTGAGAACCCCCTCAATTGATGGCATTGTTAAACAGACAATCAGCTCCCCACCAGTTACAGAAGGCAGGAAAACCAAAAAAGAAGCCCAGGAAAGGGAAGCTGAACGAATAAAGCATCAGGCTCACAGTGTTTGCTTGCCAAATTTGGCTACTCTCCATGAGGTTCATCTAATAATTAGGAATGTTCTTCCAATATATTATTTTTCTAGGTGGTCAATTTGTCACACGGTATTCAAGTCAATGTGTAAGCCACTCCAAGAAGCTTGGGAAAAGAACTACCCATCTTCCACCCTCCCTTTGTTTTGAGGTTAGAAGGTCGTGAGCACAGGAAAACTCTTCTCCATTTTGTCCTGTTAGATTTATTTGGAGAAGTTATATACCCAAGGTTAGATCCATCTTTGCCGACAACTCTTATGATCATCTCCCCACCAATCACAGTTGATCTATTCCCCACTGACACGAGGATTGTGGGTGAAATTTGTGATGTCTTGCAGAAATCTCCCTTGAACATGCGTTGAGCTGCACCTACAATTCCATAAGTGAGTCAGCCTCAACAACTCCGCTGTTTTCATGAATTGGATACAAATTAGTTGGGACTGGGAGAATCCAGCAAAAGTTGTTGCTACTGTAATGAATATGAAGATGAAATCACATTAAATAATGAACAGATTCTGAAAATTTACTTGTCAATTCATTTTAAATATGAAACAATTGTGTATGCATTATAAAAGGATTCCATGGCATATTTAAAATCTATCTTAAATAAATGAGATGCATTCTCTTTAATGGGCTAGCTACCCACATTCTCTTTAATGGCCGCATTTATTTTTTATTGTTTCTTTTCAAGAATATAGAACGGGGAGTTGCCTATCCTTTGTCCCTCAATTGGAGATGTGCATATAAATCATATGGTTCTTCACCGGTTAGCCTGTAGCCAAAGCAGAAATCAGAAACAGATCTCTCTGCCAAAACAGCTGATGCCACAATTCTGGTCTACCTCCATGAACTCACACCAGGGGATTGGGCATTCAAGCAAGCCCTTCTCAATTGTTATCATCAGATTTGATTTGCTCATAATGCTCAAATTCGCTCATTCCACTCACTCCAAGGAATTGAGCAACTTATATATAAGCATCAGTACACATTATTGTTGTATTATAATTTTCATGTGGCCAATTTTAAATATTTTTTTGGTTATTATTTTTATTTTTCAATATAATATTTGGTCGACATGAGCTGATATATGTCAGACATCTTATCCATTCTGGGCTGTAGAATGCGCCTCTCCACATAAAAATTCAGAATGATGATTTTTCATCAATGGAACTATAATAACATATTTTTTGCATGGTCTCTCAGGGAATGTTTCAATTGGGCCTTTATTTCATTATAAGTATTTTGTATGCCCAAGAAAAATGGATTGCAAGCTCAGGACTTCTGGGGGTCTTCAATCTTTTGACAATTCCATTATGACAGCCAGCAATGGGCCCTCCGTTTACATCACCACAAGAACATAAGCTTTCTTGAGCAATGCTGGGACATGGGGCCACTGGTTGTGAAAAGTTGACCATGCATGAAAGGAAACTCAATGTTCATCTTCCAACAAACATCTTTCATTGTAGGAGCACATTAAAATAATGATGGAATGCATAAAAAGGTATAAAATATTTCTTTGTTTCTTCTACAATAAAGAGCGTAGATGCCTGGTGACTTGCAAAGAAACTTTTATTCACATTTTATAAAGTTTGTAGAAAAGAATAAAGAGAAAGCTAAGTTAACAGGATACAGAAACGAATCTGGATACAAATCCGCCAGATTTTTGAAAAGCCAAGATCTAGATACAGCGAGGAAAATAGTAAATACAAAAAAGAGTGTCTCATCAATGATCATTCTACTAATATGATAATGTAGAGTAGGTTTAACTACAAATCTTGAAGTGGGTCTACATCCTCATCATCTGCATATTGCAACTCTACATCATGAATAGATGAGCGGTGGGGGCTAGAAATGTTGGAAGTTACAGCAGAAGTAGGAACGGGTGGTGTAACATCCTCAAGTAGGTTGAGCTGAGTCATGGCATTCAATGTCATGTTTAAGTCAAATATCTCAAGCTCCACATCCCACATCTTGCTCAGACCTTTCTTATTCTCGTGACTAGAATGTGATAGAAGGCAGAAGGTTGGAATGAACGTACATAAGATCCGCAACCTTCATTGCTTCCAATTTGTTTCGCTTCAGCGAATGGATGAAACCATATGTACTCCAATTCTTCTCAATTGATGACAAACTGGAAACCTGTGATAATAACCTTGTGGCTAGAGTTGAGAGATGCATGTTGTCCACTCCATGGAAGCCCCATCAAGTAATAGGATCCATATGCCCCCAATCATCCATGGCTAGTGGATCTGAAAAGTTACCAATGGATTGTAAAAATTCTCCAAATTCCTCGCATACTTCCATTACAATTCCCACATCCTTGTAGATTTTCTTCAAAGTTATCTTCTATCCCTATACCACTTCAGAATCCTTGTTTGGGGTTGTTCTACCAGGTAAAGACAATATTTTGGAATGATAATATTTGGAATGCAGTGCATAGGCCAAAAGGTGTAATGGTGTGGTCATTTTATTCCACCTTTTGGTAACAATGTCCTTCACTTCATTGTACAATCCTTCAAAGGGGTCACTTTCACTGGCCCTGATAATTTATTGTATCCTCTCTAGCATACTATCTATGTTTTCATAGACTTCCCCCAAGCATGGCATATCTGTGTCAAATGTCCTGATCATGGTCAGGACTAGTTCTGTGAACTGCAAATGGTATTGGACCTTGTCCCACCATGCATCATCAAAAATGATAGACTTGATTCTTTGTCCTCTATTAGAAGTGGAAGTCCTCCACAATTCCCAAAGAAGCTCAATGACCATCGCTTGTGATGTTTGTATAACCTCCACAAGCCTCTTTATGACTAGAGTGTGGGAGGCAAAACAGGTTTCAACAACCTACACTTGAGAAATCAAATCTCAAATTAGAAATCATATACAATTAAAAATAGGAATTCATAATGGAAATAAACATTGATTAAAAGGGAGTACTTCCAGTAGCTCCAACTTTGCAAAACCCCAATACATGGCTTGGGCCATTGAATGATTGGTGATAAACATTTGGATCTCCTTTGATGTTACATATATTTCATTAATCCACTCAATCTCGCCAATCTTGGCAAGCATAAGGTTCAACGAATGTACTGTGCATATATTTCATTAATCCACTCAATCTCGCCAATCTTGGCAAGCATAAGGTTCAACGAATGTACTGTGCATAGAGTCCAAAAGATGTGATCATATTGACCCTCCACAATCAACCCTGCATCTCTACAAACATGTGTGTTGTCTATGATGACTTGAACAACATTTTGTGGCCCCACATTTTCTATTGCATCAATTAGAATTATGGAGACAAATGTTGCATCTTTCTCCACTCCACTGCAATCAACAGCCTTTAAAAACATTATCCCTTAGGGGCATATTGCAATAACATTAATCAAATGGCAGTTTCTTTGGTCTCTCAATCCATCAGAAACAATGGACGCCCTTGTTTTTTCCCATGTATCACAGATTGATTGTAATTGTCTATCCACAAATTGTTTTTCTAATGTTAACACGGTGGTGCGGACTTTTTCATAACCAAGGCTCTTGTACCCTTTTGGCGCTTCATTGACTGCCTTACTCATTTGTTGCCAATAAGGGGAACACACCAAATTGAATGTTAGCGCATTTGCATAGATGCAACGAGCTACATGCTCATCAGCTACTTCTTTGCTCTGGTTATTGAATGTTGCTTCAAGATGTCCCAAAGTAGGCCTATTATTACTCGTGATAGCTAATCTAGATAGCAACGAAGGCTTAATTATAGAGCTTTGCACAAGGAGTTTTCCCTTTAACGAGTCTCCTATCAGCAACATCTTGTGAAGATGCATAGAACTTAAGTTTTGCAAGACTCAAACCTATCCCAAGTTGGCCATTTGGACCATTTGGATCAGTGCATATCAACACACTTATTTTAGTCTGCCCAGTGAGATGGCCCTTCACCCTAGTGTATGAGTCATTTCGGACGTTATTGCATTCACTGCATCTCCATTTGTATGAACCACCCCCAGGATTTTTGCCAAGAATTTCTATACTGCCATAATGGAGATCTTCGGTCTTTATTGACATTTACCCCCTCACTCTACTCATGTTGTGGTGGTTCCATGTATATCACACTGCATTTATAATTAGGAATCAATTATAAATTGTGATTTATAATACATCATGGTAGTGAAAAGTAAAATTGTAAAAGTAATATAGAGCAGCATTCTAAAAGACTAATGATAATATAGAGAAGCAAGCAATGACTTAATTTAGGTCCAATGGCTATAGTTAATATTTTTTAAATTTTAAACAGTCTTAGTAGCCTTAAAAGTTAAAGGCCTAAACCAATGCAACCCAAATCTAAGAAGGTTCGTTGCTTTACATCTATCATGTTTAGAAGCTTAGAAGCTCATAATGATAAGGCTAATGAACTAAGAGGAGTGGTATACTGGAATCTAAAAGGAGTTTGTAGAAGGGAGGGAACTGTTGTGGTTGAGTTTGACTAAAGTTTGAAGGAGTCCTTCCATTCTGGATGTAGCCTGTTTTGGGGCCTCAATTCTTCATTATGTAGTATCTATGCTTTTTTTTAGGTTTTTAGTACTTTTTTCATGATGAGGGGTGTCAGCTTAGATTCTTATGCATGGTATACATATTAACTTAATAATAAATATGTATACTAATATAGATTCTAATATTTAAATTCTATTAACTTAATATAGATTCTAATATTTAGTTCCTACTATTAATTTTCAACAAAGAAACCTTTCAAACAAGCTTTTTAGCATCAACTTTCCACTACAAAAGAACACTGCAACAACTATCAGCAGCTACCAAAAGAAATCTCACTGTAGAAGTTGAAGACGATAGAAGGAAGCCCACTCAACAATAGAGAAACAACTACAGAAATCTAAATTTGACACACAAACAACACTTAGAGGAGGTCAAGTTCCAAGAATGCCTACAAGTGGCTACCTCCAAAGAAATCTTTTATTTTCAAGAATGTGAAAAGTACATTAAAGTCCCACATGGGATTCCAAGAAAATGTAAAAAAACAGCACATTGGCCAGGTTTCCCTTAACCAATCCTAAATCCATCAGTAGATCAATTCTAAACTCCTTGGTTTTCAAGTTCAGACCTAGTAACTTCAATACTCCTGCCTTGTCGATCTTAATGATTATAGTTTATTAGTATCTAACAGATTTTGACAGATAAGCACCATAATATGCTTTGCAAGGATTACTTTTTAAGTATATATCTCAGGCTAGCCTACATCCCTCCAAAAATTAGTTATGCTATTACTTTTAGAAATACATCTCAACTTAAAAATCTAAAGACCCCAATTATTCCTATAAAGAGACATGACAATTTGCTTCCCTTAAAATTATTTGCCCTCAAAACATTGGCTGTAATGAATTAGTTATGCTATTACTTTTAGAAATACATCTCAACTTAAAAATCTAAAGACCCCAATTATTCCTATAAAGAGACATGACAATTTGCTTCCCTTAAAATTATTTGCCCTCAAAACATTGGCTGTAATGAATGGATATCTTGAAAAGAAAAGTCGCCCTTCTCCTTTTCTAAATTTTCTCTTCAACAATTTAAGTTATGCATGGTATACATATTAAGATATTAAGTTATGAAAATAAATTAAATACCAAATTAGTAAATAGTAGGAACTAAATACTAAATATTATTTATTTATTGAATAATATGATTGTATGTAAATGATAGTATTTAGTAGGAACTAAATACTATTTATTTAAACAATATTTAGTAGGAACTAAATACTAATACCATACTAAATAGTAAATAGTATTTATTTAAAAAATTAAAAATGATATATCAATAATCATATATATCATATTACTAAATATTATTTAGTAATATGTAAGTAATATGATATATCATATTTAAATAACTAGTAAATCAGTAAAATTTATTTGAACTGTTCAAACCGATAACATGAAGGTGCTAAGAACATTTTTAAAAAGTCATAAACACGTACCTGGTAGACCTGTAGATGCTGGTGGACCCGCTACCACTATCTCACTATGCTTCCAAGCTGACTGTCGAATCCAGACTGGCTGATTGCCGACACAAACTTCAAAGCTTGCACCCTGACCACTACAGACAATAGATCACTTTTTGTTGCCTTGGAAGTGGGGTCAAGCACTTATTGTTGATGTTTTGTAGCAGCAGGAGGTATTCCCTCCTAGACAACTTTTCTTAAAGAGGAAGATTCCAGGAAGTCAAAGGAAGACCATTGAACAGTTGAAGAATACCCTAGAAGAGAAGTCGGCCCCACAGAAAAATAATAAAGGAAAAATAGAATTGCAGGAAGAGAAGTCGGCCCCGGTTAAGTGACTTGAAGACTATAAATAAAGGAAGACACCTTGCCATTACATACACACTCTCACAGCTCTCTCACTCAAGAAAAGAAGGCGCAAGTCCGAGGCAAGGAAGAAGACGTAGTTAGTGCAGTTTCTAGGGTTTCTATCTTAGGAAGTTCGCTGGAGGAGGCCGAGTACTCTAGCACTCTCGCTAGGTTTGCTACACATCATATTTCAGGGTTTTGCTCAGTTGTCTACCCTCGCTAGGGTTTGACAAAAGATGAAGAGATAAGTACTTGTTATCACGGTTTCTTTGTTGTTGGTTTTGCTCTTGTGAATAGAGCTTGTTCATGGTTGTATTTTGTTAACAGAATTATTCTCTCTAAGAAAAGTTGGTTGGGTTTTTCCCCGAGTTTGGTGTTTTCCCAAGATAAATCTTTGTGTCTTCTTGTGCTTGTCCATCTGCTTCTAGATCCTGCTTATATTTCCAATATATGGTTGTTGAATGATGAAAGAAGATCAAAATACTGTGGTAAATCTATTGCTACAGAAAATTTAGGAAAATCTAACATGGTATCAGAGCTTGAGGGTTGAAGCCAGATTTGACCTAGCGCAAGACACCAGCAAGATCAAAAATTGCCAGTGGTTGGGGTTTTTCTAGAGACAGCATTGAGGAGAAAATTGCACTAGGCAACTCGCCTAACCTTAGCGCATGTCCTAAAACCCTAGCGTAGACTTTTTAAGAAGGTTGAAATTTTGGGATTTTTCAAGCCTAGGGTTTCTACAAGCAAAAATGATTACCAATCTGAGAGTTGGAGATAGGTTGTATGGAGCAAACAATTTCAGATCATTGAAGCATAGAATACTTCTCATTCTAGAAGAGATTGAGCTCTTGGATCATGTCAAGCAAGTTCTCCCAGAACCGGAAGAGGAAGAGGCCAAGGCAAGACATAAGAAAAATGAGATCAAAGCCAAGAGGATCTTGACAGATTCAATCAAGGACCACTTGTTTCCTAATATATCAGAATTGAAGACACCAAAGGAGATGTTTGATGCCTTAACAAGACTATATGAAAGCAAGAATACAAGCAGGAAGCTAACCCTAAGGCATCAACTCATAAATACGATGATGAACAAATCAGATTCAGTTTCTACCTACTTCATGAGGATTTCTCACATCAAGGATCAGCTAGCAGCTATTGGAGATTCAGCGGATGATGCAGAGCTTGTGACTACAACTCTAAATGGCTTTCCTTCTTCTTGGGATGCATTTGTTCAAGGAATTTGTGCAAGACGGAAATTGCCTAAATTTGACAAGCTATGGACAAACTGTGTCCAATAAGAATCAAGATTGACATCCAAGAAGCAGAAGACCAATGATGAAGAGAATCAAGATCTTGTTGCTCATGTGAAGAAAAGGAAAGAAAGAAGAAACAACAATCCGAAGAAAAATAGAAGATTGGTTACAGATCACAAGAAGGATGTATCTAAGATTAGATGTTTCAACTGTCAGAAGTTGGGACACTTTGCTTACCAGTGTTCTCAAGGGAAAGGAAAAAGAAAACATCATGCACATGCAACAGATATGGAGGAGTCTACATCTCGAAAGAAGACAAGGGAAACAAAAGATGAAGAGAATGTCTTTGTCTCACCTCTCACAGGTACCATCACTCAAGGAAGTGATATTTGGCTAGTGGGCAGTGGTGCTTCCAAGCACATGACCGAGTTTCAAAAATCTCTTACAAATTTGACAGAAAAGAGTTCATCCCTTCAAGTGGAACTTGGAGATGATTCCAAGCATGCAGTAAAAGGAGTAGGAGAAGCCTCCTACCAGCTTGATTCAAGTAACTCTATTTCAATAAAGGATGTATTGCTTGTACAAGGTTTAAAGAAGAATCTTCTTTCTATCGTTGCTTTAGAAGATCGAGGCTTCAAAGTAGTAGCTTTTATTGATGGCCAAGTCCTTCTATGGCCTAAGGGTTCAAGTATAGATTCAGCTACTATGATCGGTGTCTAAGAGGGAGGATTGTATAAATTAAAGGGACACCGAGCACAAGCCCTTGTACACAACAGTATTAGCTCTAGTGAGCTATGGCACCGAAGACTTGCTCACCTCAACTACAAAGCCTTGCCAGTTTTGAGCAAGATGGTTACAGGTCTACCAGATATGCAGGTGGAGCATGATGGAGTATGCAAAGGATGTACACTTGGCAAGAATGCCAAGGGAAGTTTTCCAAGCAGTGACAATAGATCCAAGGGGATCTTGGACATTATAGATTCAGATGTATGCGGACAAATGACGGTACCATCTCTAGGTAACTTTTTATATTATGTCACTTTTATTGATGATTTCTCACGTAAAACATGGGTCTATTTCTTGAAAGCAAAAGATGAAGTTTTCAATAAGTTTCAAAAATTCAAGGCTTTAGTAGAAAATCTCTCTAGAAGAAAGATTAAAGTTTTGAGATCAAATAATGGAGGTGAATACACCTCAAATGAGTTCAAGGACTTTTGCAAAGAAGCAGGGATTAAGAGGGAGCTGACAACTCCCTACAACCCCCAACAGAACGGGGTTGCAGAGAGAAAGAACAGATCAATTGTGGAAGCAACTAAAGCAATGATCCATGACCAAAACTTACCCATGCATCTATGGGAAGAAGCATCTAGTACAATTGTATATGACACCAAAAGAAGTATTCACTGAAAAGAAACCATAAGTCAGCCACTTGAGGATATTTGGTTGCCCAGTGTACATACATGTTCCCAAGGAAAAGAGAACGAAGCTAGAGCCTTCAGGAAAGAAGGGCACTTTTGTTGGACACAGTGAGACCTCAAAGGCTTATAGAATATACATCCCCGGACAGAGACAGATTGAGATTAGCAGGGATGTCACCTTTGATGAGGAAGCAGCCTTCAAAAAATCTAGATAGTCTCACATGGATGAGGACAGAGAGGAGCAAGGGGCTCCAAAGGATGGAGTGATGATTGACTCTACTCCAAAAGAACATATCCCAGAAGATCAGAATGAGACAGTAGATGTTGGAAATGTTTAACAGGTTGTCATTGATGGCAAGTACAGCAATGAAGATGGCATGAATACAGGAAGAATGTAATAGACGGGCACCAGAAGTATTTTGGGAAGAAGCTGCAGAGCAACCTCGATAAGATCAGAAGAGATAGTGTAGAGGATGTTTGGTATGTTTTACGGGCAGGGTAAGCTTGTCATTGATGGCAAGTACAGCAGTAATGATGGCTTGAGTACAGCAGCGATGATCAACAGGCAAATAGAAGATAAGTCCAGGAAGATCGAATGATCGAAGGCAACGCAACATTGATCAGGCATGATGAAGTCCCGTAAAGTTTGTGAAGCATTTCTGATCGTTGGATCCCATCCAAAATTCCCGACAGAATGAGGGCCGTCAGACCTGAATATAGACAAGAAGAGCGCGCTGAAGAAGAGGATAGATCTCAGGCGTTAGATCTGAGCACAGGGTCCGACCACCGTTGGATCGAGGAGAACCTGCACGATCTTTAAAGTGCAAGGAGTAGAGGGCTCACAAAATCCCGAAAGCAGGAGGACCGTCCATCTCAGAGGGTTATGTGGACCGTTGATCCGACTCCCTGTCGGAGTTTCGGGGATCGAGAGTTGGAGATGACAAGTAATATCATCCACAAAAATCTCGATTTCGCGATATGCAAAATCGCGACGTAATCTGAGCCGTCAAATCAAGATCACATCTGGACCGTCGATCCGACTCACGTCAGCTAGGAACACGTGGCACAACCAGTTATTTAACACATGTGACGTCAGTAGACTTACTCCATATCGGAGTTTCGTGAATCGCGACATAGAGAGACAAGAAAACAACGCAACAAGAATGTCGAAATCGCGATATGCGAATTCGCGATTCAATCGCAGCCGTTGAATCAAGATTGAATTTGGACCGTTGAATCCAAGTCCATTTTGGGAATTCGAGGATCGAGAGTTGGAGATGTCAAGGAATGTTAACATCAAGAATTCCGATATCGCGATATGCGAAATCGCGACGTAATTGCAACCGTCAGATCAAGATGTGATCTAGACCATTGATACGACTTCTTTACGGAGTTTCGTGGATCGGGATTTGGAAGTGACAAGAACATTCACCATAGGAATGTCGAAATCGCGATATGCGAAATCACGAAAGAGCAATATGCATAAGGCTGTGGTCACAGCCCATGGTCATGAGAAGGGAAGGAGTCAGTCCAGATAAGCTCCATTCCGGGGTTTCGTAGATCGCGACTTGGAAAGTCGAGATGCCTCATCTCCAGATTCACGAAACGCGAATTCGCAAAAAGCGCTTTTTGCATAGGCGCTTGGTTATGACCATAGTCATATTGGGGAAGGAGCTAGTGCAGAAAAGTTCTGTATCGGAACATCGGAGATCGCGAAATGAAGTGTGGAGACACTCAGCACAGGATTGTCGAAATACCGAAACCCGATTTAAAGGCAATGTAAATAAAGTTCATCCAATGGCGCAGATAAATTGGAATATGATCGGAAGGTTACTGTTCTTTCTCACAGTTAACCTCTCAGTTACGAATCTGTTAGTGAAACGGATTCATGATTGCGAATCAGTTAGTGTTTCAATTGCTGGGACAGTTGTCTTTCTTTTGCCTAAGGAAATGCGAAGTGGAACCGCCGTGGAGCTGTGTATAAAAGAAAATAAGACAGACTGTGTGTGGTTGGTTGTTCTGGATATGAATGAAACTGAAGGAGATCGGAGGGCTACTGATGCACGACACAGTGAAACTGCCAGAAACCATTGATGGCGTCTGTCAGAGAATTCGAAGAGACCTCTGTGTAATCGCCAGAGGAGATGAAGAATCTCCAAGCTTCGTCCAATGAAGGAAGACTATTCTTAGAAGGGATTGACAGATGGATGAGCGTTGCAGCCTGTAGCTGAATCAAAGAGGGTGAGCTCGACTGTACCAGAGAAGACGAAGAGTCTCAACTGAAAGAGAGAAAAAGGAATCTCGGCATAACACCTAGTGATTATAGACACATGGGGTGAACCACCAAAGTAGCTGAAGAGTCACGATGATGATCGGGCAAAGCACTCGAGAGGTGGAGGAGATTGGCGCGGTATGAGCATGCAGAGGAATGGTGAATATTGCATGCACAAGATGCACAGAAGTTAAATATACACGGTACAAAGAAGAGAACACGTTGTTGTTGTTGTTGGAGTTTGTTGTGGTTGTTGTTGAAGGTGATTCATGTGTGAAGAAGAAGGAGAGTGCAGCAGCTGAATTGAACAGAAGAGGATCTGTGCAGTGAATGGACATGGTGCACAGAGCATAAAAAGCAGAAGAACAGATAGCGCAAGTCATGTGTGCAGGAAGGCAGTGAGACAGACAGAACAACTAAATGCAGCAGAGCAGTGATGAGTCTGGTAAGCCATTGTTGAACATTATATCACTGTAATAAGTTTCAGTAGCAAAGATTTATATTTCAGGGTGGAAGGGAGGTGTTAGGGAGGACTGTTGTCCTCATAGGTTCAAGTGGGTGCTTGAACACAGGGAGTTGTAGCTTCCATCTGGTTGCAACCAGAGAAACCAGGGTGGTAGGGTGGTGCAAGGGAGAACTCTTGTTCTCTGTTATATAGGTTGGTGCCTATATGATTGGAAGTTGGTGCTTCCATCCAGTTGGTGCTGGAAACACTCAGGGAGTTGGTGCTTCCTTCTAGTTGGTGCTAGAGAAACCAGGGA
>ML817329.1:73971-84743 GCA_009831015.1 Picea engelmannii
GCAAAACAGAGGTTGTAGCCTCATTATGAGTTGGTGCTCATATGTATGATAATGTAAAGAATGTAACTATTACTTATCATATAAAGAAAAAGAGGTTTTTACCCTTTATGGGTTTCCTCAGGAAATATCTGTCTCTGTGCATCTCATGTGTGTGACTGATGTTGAATATGCTATTGCTTACTTCCCTGCACTATTGTGATTGTCCTTCAGTGTTTCTCCAAAGAGTTTAAAAGAAGCATAATTGTTTAAGCATAGTAACAACTGATTCACCCCCCCTCTCAGTTGTCCAACAGTAGAGCTAGAGATACCGATAGATCCACCCAAAGAAGTTACAGTTACCAAGAAGAAACTAGCATGGCTCCGCAACACTTTGCAGGAAGAAGAAAAACATGCAACTCCCAGTGGCTCCTTCAGAGAGAGAAAGAGATCACGCAAGTTTTCCATCTATGTGGCATTGATAAGTAAGATCATTGATTCAGAACCTTCAACTTATGAGGAAGCTGCAAAGCAGCAAGTGTGGAAGGATGCTATGATGGAAGAGTACCAATCCATCATGAAGAATGATGTGTGGGAAGTGGTTCCTAGACCAGAAGGGAAGTCAATAGTGACTTCCAAGTGGATCTACAAGATCAAGCATGTTGCAGATGGCAGCATAGAGAAGTACAAATCTAGATTTGTGGCTAGAGGATTCTCCCAGAAAGAGGGAGAAGATCATGACGAGATATTTGCTCCAGTAGCCAGGTACACTTCTATTAGATCTATTATTTCTATTGCTTATGTTATAGGTTGGAAATTACACCAGATGGATGTAAATATTGTTTTCTTGAATGGTGTAATTGAAGAAGAAGTGTACATAGAGAAACCACAAGGTTTTGTAATCTATGGGAAGGAGTCCCGTGTTTGTAAATTGAAGAAATCTTTGTATGGGCTTAAGCAGGCAACCAGGGCATGGTATGCCAGAAATTAGAATAGACAGTTATTTGATGAGCTTGGGGTTTACCAAAAGTGATGCAGATCTCGACCTTTACTACAAGGTTGAAGATGGTTGCCCCTTAATATTGGTACTATATATGGATGACCTGTTTCTTACAGGGGATGAGAAGCTCATAGATGGGTGCAAGAGGGAGATCACTTCAAAGTTTGAAATGAAGGATCTGGAGTTGATGCACTATTTCTTGGGATTAGAGGTGTGACAGAGACTAGATGAGATCTTCCTTAGCCAAGGAAAGTATACAGTTGAGATCCTGCAGAGATTCGGGATGATGGACTGGAAGTCCATGACCACACCTATGGTTACGAATATGAAACTCTTGAGTGATTCTTTTTCAAATTTGGTTGATCCCACGATGTATAGATAGTTGATCGGATCCTTGATGTACCTGGTTTACACCATGCCGGATATATGCTTTGCAGTGAACACATTGAATCAGTACATAGTTGAGCCTAGACATGTACATTTGGTAGCAGCAAAGCATGTATTGAGGTACCTGCATGGTACGGTTGGATATGGACTCAGATATGTCTCGTACAGTGAAGTAAAGTTGCAAGGTTATACAGACTCTGACTGTGCAGGGAGTGTAGTGGACAAGAAAAGCACATCAAGATGTTGTTTCAGTTTGGGATCAAGTAAGATCTCATGGTTGAGCAAAAAACAGTCATCAATGGCACTCAATACAACAGAGGCAGAATATATAGCAGCCAATGTTGCAAGTCGTGACGCAGTGTGGCTTCGAAAGTTGTTTGCACGGTTATTTGATCTAGAGTTGGAGCCAACTTTTGATATACTATGATAATCAAAGTTGTGTGAAGCTTTCAGAGAATCCAGCTTTCACGACAAGTCAAAGCATATAGAGATCAAATACCATTTCATTCGAGACATGGTGCAAAAAGGAGCAGTATAACTCCGGTACATATCCACAGATGAGCAGATAGCAGACATTCTCACCAAGCCTCTGTCTAAAGTAAAGTATGAGTACTTCAGAGACAAGCTTGGCATGAAGCAGAATGTCCACCCTCGTTGAGAGGGAGTTGTGATGTTTCTCCTACAGCGGGCAGATACTCTGCCTCTGATAAAGGGATTCCCAAATCAGTCATGTGAAGTGACTGAGGGACTAATGAGTAGCCTGATACAAGTCTTGCCTAAGCCATGTGAAGTGGCTACGTGTGATTGGGACTTGTAGCGTGGTCTTGCCTACGCCATGTGAAGTGACTAGGTATGATTGGGACCATGGCATAGCCGTGCCTAAGCCATGTGAAGTGGATGGGTGTGATTGGGACTACTAGGAGAAAAGAAACATCATAGATACTTGCAGCATAGGCTTGAGACTACGGTGGTAGTCTTGCCCATGCCATGTGAAGTGGATGGGTGTGATTGGGACTACTAGAGGAGAACATCATGGAAGAATACCTTCCTTGCTAAGATGGAGTGTTGATGTTTTGTAGCAGCGGGAGGTATTCCCTCCTGAAAAACTTTTCTTAGAGAGGAAGATTCCAAGAAGTAAAAGGAAAACCATTGAATAGTTGAAGAATACCCTAGAAGAGAAGTCTCCTCACAAAAAATAAGAAAGGAAAAATAGAATTCCGAGAAGAGAAGTCGGCCCCAATAAAGTGTCTTGAAGACTATAAATAAAGGGAGACGCCTTACCATTACATACACACTCTCACAGCTCTCTCACTCAAGAAAAGAAGGTGCAAGTCTAAGGCAAGGAAGAAGACGTAGCTACTGCAGTTTCTAGGGTTTTTATCATGGGAAGTTCGTTGGAGGAGGTCGAGTACTCTAGCACTCTCGCTAGGATTGCTACACATCATATTTCAGGATTTGCTCAGTTGTCTACCCTTGCCAAGGTTTGACAAAAGAAGAAGAGATAAGTACTTGTTATCAGGGTTTCTTCATTGTTGGTTTTGCTCTTGTGAATAGAGCTTGTTCATGGTTGTATTGTGTTAATAGAAATATTCTCTCTAAGAAAAGTTGGTTGGTTTTTTCCCCGAGTTTGGGGTTTTCCCAAGATAAATCTTTGAGTCTTCCTGTGCTTGTTTATCTGCTTCTAGATCCTGCTTATATTTTCAGTATATGGTTGTTGAATGATAAAAGAAGATCAAAATACTCTGGTAAATCTATTGCTACTGAAAATTTAAGAAAATCTAACACTTATAAAACAATCCTAGAGACTAAAACCGTAAAAAAAAAAACTAAAGCTGACATCAATTCCCTTTGGGATCCGCGTGTTGATATTATGATAGTTGCGGGAGGTATTAACCTCCACTTGTAACCTTTGACGAGACTAGAATATTCCGGGAAGCAAGAGAAACCCTAAAGCCTTGGATAATAACCCTAGAAGACAAGTCGGCTTAATAGAATAATTATTACTGAGTTAGTAACCCCTAGGAAGAGAAGTCGGCCCAGTCAGTTAAGATGGAGCAGTATAAATAGAGGGCGCTAGAGCTCATCTGTGACACACTCACTCACAACTGCATAAGGACAAGAAGTGTGCATGAGTGAAGGAGAACTGCAACTGCTGCAGTGGTGACTTTGTCTTGGGTTATCGATTTGGAATTTCCTCTTGGTCTTTAGTTATCCTTGCTTCGTGCGCTAGCCTTGGTTGGCTATTGGTCTGCTACCGAAATTATTCTGTCCTCAAGGTTAAGGTGCTCGGGGGTGGCCTTTGTGTCTATGGTTGGGTGACATTATTGCTATATTGTCTATGGTGAAACGAGCACACCCATTTTTCTAACAACTTATGGGCCCACACCTCCTTCAGTCAGTCTAACCACTACAAGGAAGCTAAGCCATAAGATTATCAAGCTTGTTCAAGAACTGTCGCTAGGGTTTCTAGCAGGTGCAGTTACTGAAGCAGTGTCGCTAGGGTTACTAGCAGGTGCAGTTGCAGTTGCAAACCCTAAAACCTCTTGCCCAAGGTATTAACCTCCACTTGTAACCTTTGACGAGACTAGAATATTCTGGAAAGCAAGAGAAACCCTAAAGCCTTGGATAATAACCCTAGAAGACAAGTCGGCTTAATAGAATAATTATTACTGAGTTAGTAACCCCTAGGAAGAGAAGTCGGCCCAGTCAGTTAAGATGGAGCAGTATAAATAGAGGGCGCTAGAGCTCATCTGTGACACACTCACTCACAACTGCATAAGGACAAGAAGTGTGCATGAGTGAAGGAGAACTGCAACTGCTGCAGTGGTGACTTTGTCTTGGGTTATCGATTTGGAATTTCTTCTTGGTCTTTAGTTATCCTTGCTTGGTGCGCTAGCCTTGGTTGGCTATTGGTCTGCTACCGGAATTATTCTGTCCTCAAGGTTAAGGTGCTCAGGGGTGGCCTTTGTGTCTATGTTTGGGTGACATTATTGCTATATTGTCTATGGTGAAACGAGCACACCCATTTTTCTAACAACTTATGGGCCCACACCTCCT
Organism: Picea engelmannii; assembly: GCA_009831015.1. Classification (NCBI taxonomy): domain Eukaryota; kingdom Viridiplantae; phylum Streptophyta; class Pinopsida; order Pinales; family Pinaceae; genus Picea; species Picea engelmannii. The sequence continues at coordinate 78,392 of ML817329.1, forward strand.
TCAGTCAGTCTAACCACTACAAGGAAGCTAAGCCATAAGATTATCAAGCTTGTTCAAGAATTGTCGCTAGGGTTTCTAGCAGGTGCAGTTACTGAAGCAGTGTCGCTAGGGTTACTAGCAGGTGCAGTTGCAAACCCTAAAACCTCTTGCCCAACACCTTATGATGGAACACTTTACTCAAGGAGAGGATATTCTAGTGCGCCTTAGTACAGCGCACCTATTGGCACACTCAGAAGGCAAAAACATCAAGGTTGAGATTTTGGGTCAAAGTCAACGTTTGACCAATCCAAGTCAATGTTTGACCAGCTATCAATCAACAAAAATCATGAATGAAAAGACAGATCATCTACACTATTTAGCTCTTACAGAAACTCTTGAAGATGACATGTGGATAATTGACAGTGGAGCTTCCAGGCATATGAAAGGAGACCAAGTCAGACTCTCCAATCTCAATGAAAAGAAGGCATCCTACAAGGTAGAACTTGGCGACAAGAACACCTATCCAATCAGAATTGATCAAGCCTCCATCAAATTGAAATCAGGTAACAATGTTCATTTGAGTAATGTTTTATATGTACCTGGTTTAGAAAAGAATCTTGTATCTATATCTTGCCTAGAAGACAAAGGGAATAGAATAGCCTTTGTAGATGTTGAGTACTATCTTGGTCTAAAGACTCCAGCATAGAGAATGCTAGAGTTATTGGAACTCGTGAAGGCAGACTATACAGACTACTAGAACATAATGATGAAGCTCTTATACATGATGAAGTCAATCTCAGTGAACTTTGGCATAGAAGGTATGCTCATCTTAACTATCAAGCATTATCTTTCCTCGAGAAATGGTTGAAGGAATACCAAAACTACAATCTGCACATGAAGGAATTTGCAGAGGATGTGCACTTGGTAAAAATGTTAAGAAGCCATTCTCAAGTAGCAATAATAGATCTAAGGAAATCCTAGATCTAATACATTCAAATGTTTGTGGTCTGATGCCAGTCAAATCTCTAGAGGTTCTCTTTATTATATAATCTTCACAGATGATTACTCAAGAAAGACTTGGATATATCTCTTGAAGACAAAGGATGAAGTTTTCCGCAAGTTTCAAGAATTCAAAGCAGAAATAGAAAACCTCACAAGCAAGAAAATCAATACTTTGAGAACAGATAATGGAGGAGAATACACATCCAAGGAATTTGTTGCCTTTTGCAAATCAGCAGGGATTAGGAGGGAGCTAGTCGTTCCTTATAATCCTCAACAAAATGGTGTAGCAGAAAAGAAGAATATATCCATTGAGGAAACCGTGAAGGCACTAATGAATGATCAAGGTTTATCTATGTATTTATGGGGAGAAGCAGCCATGACAACAATATATGTTCAGAATAGAAGTCCCCACCGCATATTGAAGGATATGACTCCAGAAGAAGCCTTCTCAAGAAAGAAACCTAATGTGGAACACTTAAGAATCTTTGGGTGCCATGTTTACATTCATAACCCCAAGGATAAAAGGATCCTCGAGAAAGAAGGGCATATTTGTTGGATATAGGGAATCCTCCAAAGCCTGTAGAATCTATATTCCGGAACAATATAAGATTAAAGTCAGCAGAGACGTAACCTTCAATGAGAAGATGCCATTCAAGAAATGTATAGAAGAATCCATGGAAGAAGAAGAATATGAAAAGCCTAAAGAAGAAAGCACACGTCTTCCAGAAAGTCAGAATGAAGAACGAGAACAACTTGATCATCTCATGCAACCATACACACCTATTGAATCAGTCATTGTACCCAAAACTAGAAAACGTTCAGTTTGGCTTGAAGCTACTCTATAAGAAGCAAAAAGACTCAAAGCTCCAAGTGGCACTTTCAAAGAAAGCAAGAAGCCCAAAAGATTCTCAATTTATGCAGCATGTATAACAAAACTTATAAATGAAGAACCCACCACATTTGAAGAAACAGTGGAAAGAAGCCATGGCAGAAGAATACTAGTCTATCATGAAAAATGACGTGTGGGAAATCGTGCCTAGACCCAAGGAAAAATCAGTGGTAACTTCAAAATGGGTCTATAAGATCAAACATGCAGTAAACGAAAGCGTGGACAAATACAAGGCAAGGTTCGTAGCTAGAGGGTTCTCCCAGAAGGAGAGAGAAGATTATGACAAAACCTTTGCTCCTGTTGCCAGATATACTTCTATTAGAGCCATTATGTCTCTTGTTGCTTCCATGGGATGGAGTCTACATTAGATGGATGTAAAGACAGCTTTTCTCAATGGAGCAATTGAAGAAGAAGTGTACATTGAACAACCTCAAGGTTTTGAGGTACATCCCAGAGACACTCGTGTTTGCAGATTAAAGAAAACCATGTATGGACTCAAGCAAGCTCCAAGAGCTTGGTATGCCGGAATCGACAGTTACTTAATAAGACTTGGTTTCTCTAAGAGTCATGCAGATCCAAATCTCTACTACAAGGTTGTGAACAATGCACTTGTGATTCTACTATTGTATGTTGACGATTTATTCTTGACAGGTACAGAGTCTCTCATCACCCAGTTTAAGAAGGAATTAGCTTCTGAGTTTGATATGAAAGATCTTGGTCTCATGCACTATTACTTGGGACTAGAAGTATGGCAGAAGCGTGGTGAAATCTTCCTTGGACAAGGAACGTATGTAGTGAAGATTCTTCAGAAATTTGGAATGATGGATTGCAAATCCATGGCCACTCCTATGACCACAGATATAAGAAGAGTAAGAGACTTAGATTCTGGTCCAGTAGACCCATCCCTATATCGGCAATTGATTGGGTCGTTGATGTATCTAGTGAATATTCGACCAAATATTTGCTTTGTTGTAAACACTTTAAGTCAGTTCCAGGTGGAACCCAGACATGAGCACTGGATAGCTGCAAAGCATGTTCTAAGATATATTCGTTGGATGCTCATGGATTCACATACTCAGATTGGGCATGGAGTGCAGAAGACAGAAGGAGTACTTCAAGGATGTGTTTCAGTTTGGGGTTTGCTATGATATCATGGGCCAGCAGGAAACAGAAGTATGTAGCACTCAGCACAGCAGAAGTAGAATATATCGCAGCATGTGAGGCATGTATCGAAGCAGTATGTCTGAGGAAGCTGATTTCTGAATTATTTGATTAGGTACCAGATTCAACCGTAATATATTGTGACAATCAAAGTTGTATGAGGCCATTAGAACACCTAGTGTTTCATGACCGATCGAAACATATTGAGATCAAATAATACTTTATTCGTGATAAAGTCCAGGAAGGAGAAGTGAAACTCCAATATATCTCCACAGATGAGCAAGTAGCAAATATTTTGACAAAGCCTTTGTCCAGGATAAAGTTTGCATACTTAAGGGACAAGATGGGGCTCGTGGAGATAACTCCCTTGGCTGAAAGGGAAGAGATGGCTCCCTAGGTTGGGAGGGAGCACTGATATATATTATTGATTCATGGGCAGTCATTTTCCAGTTTGGAAAATGGTCCAGGTTGGGCAGTTCCTTTCCAGTCCGGAAAGTGGTTCGAGATTTCTGACGGACGAGCATTTTCCAGTTCGAAAAATGGTCCAAATCAGACAATCATTTTCGTAATGAAAATGGTCCAATAGATTGTTGATGTACCATAGACAGTGATTCCCCTTGTGGCCAGTGTGGGGGAATGGTCTGAAGATTTTCCAGGTCCTAACAATCTACCAACTAGGTCTGTCTTTGACCTCAAGTTGGCTCTAAGTTTCAACTATTAAACAAGGGTTTGTTGTTGTTTTATAACAACAAATTGTTCAGTAACTTCTTTGTTGTTTCGTTACGGTTACATAGGCCATTAAGGTGCTCTAGCATGTAGTTTTGTCACGAGATGTTAGCACATGCATACCATAAGCTATATAACACACCTAGAGATCTTTTAGAGCTGAAATAATGTTGTTCTAAACACTAGCATAATGAAAATGAACACAGGTATTTTTGGTCAACATGACCCTGGATAAAACCCCCTCGGGGAAAACCAGTTTGAAATCTGAGTGTATAAATGTGGAGAATAGAAGGTGGAATACAACAAGTACAATAAACAGATGATCTTAATAGAATAGCAGATTGAATCAAGCTTAAACACAAGTCCAAATGAAGAAGATGAACCCTAGGATGGTGCGCCCTCCTCACAAGTTGCCAAAACCACTGAACTAAAGCTCTCTGCCAACTGGAAGCTCTAATGGAGAAACCCTCCCACAGTACTCAGAATCTGTGTTGTAGCTCTCCACTGAAACTGTCCTCAAGGTAAACTGACCTCTACAAGTCCTCCCTGCTAGTTGTGCGCCCTCCTCCTAGCAAGAACTAGCTCCACAAATAAATGAAGGACTAAGTTTGTTGGCTACCACCATGAATGTGGGCGCCCAAGCTTTCCTCAATCAATGCATCCAACCTCATCCTCATGCTCCTCTCCCAACTCTCTTGGTGAACATAACAAGGAATAATGAGCTCTCCTTTGCCCTTGCGCCCTCCTTAAGGAAGCATAAGGAAACCTAAAATATGAGTGGATGAGACCATCTCATCTCATCCCTAATCAATGATTGAGATCATCTCAAAATAATCTCAACTCAAAACCCACTTTACTTAAGTTTCCATAGTTTCACTTTATGTCCCTCAATTCACCCACAAATGAATTAATGGTCATTTTAGACTAAAATGACCAAATTTCACTTTTGACTCAAATCTCCTAAGTCAAAGTGAAATTAGACATAAATTACATGGCACATGGTACAAAGTACTTCCCACATGTGTTTAGAAGCTCACAAACACAAGGGGACCACTTTCCAAGGTACCCAAATCTCAACATGGTCTAGGACAGTCATTCTTTTTGGCAGTCATTCTGATAATAATCATAAATAAATAAATATTAAGTGATAATAATCATAAATAATAATAATAATAATAAATAGTTATTAATTGTATAAGGGACGCATCCTTTCACGGATGGTCACCATATGTGCCTTTAGGTTCTCTATATAATTGACACTCCCATTGTACATCTATTCATCGTATATTATCTATTTTATCTCATTATATATATTCTTATTCAATATATTTATTGTCCAGTATGGATTACAATTATTCATTCCATTTATGATGGATGTCCGTCGTAAGAACCAGATTGATTTTTTGCATTGGTATTAGAGCTTTGTTGTTGATCCTAGCCATTGGCCATACAGGCTTGTAGCCTCATACAAAAAAAAAAAAACTGAGTTTCTCTAATTTATCCAGGTCTTTGACCACGTGAGGGAATTTTTCCATTAAAAAAAAAAAACATCATAAAAAAATTACCAATGAAGAAATAATCTTTCAGTTGCAAGAAATTATAAATTATTACCAGATATCAAGAAGAAGGAAAAAAAAATAAAGGAAAAAAAAGGGAGAAGAAAAAAGAAAGAAAGAAAAAAAAAAGAATAAAAAAAGAAAAGATAGTTTAAAAGAAAAAGTTCCAAGAAGAAGGAAGAGTAAATTTTGATTTTATTGTTGGTGGTTTACAAGCCCATGGTTTTAGTAAACCATTGGCCCATGGTATTTCCCTACCCTATAAAAAAAGAATTTACAAAGGTAACTTTTTACAACTTTATATATACACGTGGTGGGGTTGAAGCCAACATAAAAAATCAATGACCTAAGTCTTTTAAAGTAATATTAATTCAATAAAAGTCAAGATATTTTAGCAAAATAATAATGTGCCCAATTAACTTGTGTAAATGATATTCATATAGGAAAAGTAAGAAGAGAGGGTATCATATCAAATATTGTGGAGTTAGAGATATCCACAAAAAGACAAGGAGGAAAGGTTTTATAATAATTTATAAACAATACCATAATAAATTTATGTAAATAAAAAGAAAAAGTTTGAGGGATTATTATATTTTTAAAAGTGAAGTGGATCTAGGAAAGTGAGTGGTAGTTGACAAAGAAAAAATATAAAAAATAAAATAATATATTTGAAAGTTAAAGGATTTAAAAGAATAAAAAAGTGAAAAGTGTATTGTTTTAAAAGTGGGTTCTTGAAATTCATACATTTATCATTTATTAAAAAAAATAAGAAGTGAACTATGACATCTACAAAGAAAACAATTTCGGCAAAATGTCCCTATTGCTCAAAGAGGAAGAGTATGAAAGGGGCCTTATGAATGGAACTCTCCCTTGTCCATATTGTAAAAATCTTTTTACTTTAGTAGAAAATCAAGGTGACACGCATTGGGAAGTGAAAATAAAAGAATTAGAGAACCAACTAATTCATTATAAACAACACAACAGAAATTTACAATTTCAAGTTGGGTTGGAGCAAATGCTAAAAAACCAAAAAGAGAGA
>ML817329.1:84843-97645 GCA_009831015.1 Picea engelmannii
AGCATAACAATACCTTGAAGTTCTTATTTTTCTAGCACACCCATGGCACATATTTATAGTGTCCATTCATGGCAAGATATAACTGGTTCATAATATGAACAAGGGACCTTTTAGGGCACTTCCTAGCCCTTGACCGGCCTCCAAGATAGTTTTTTCTCAGATATGAGTGTCAAATCGTGTTTTTTCTCAGATTCATAAATGCGTCGTTCATGAGAAGTGTGTGGGTTTGCTTGTAGACGGTCGCACATCCTACGCACAGTGCGCAATTAGAGCTGTGTTGGCCTGTGCATTCTGCGCACAGTGCGCACGCTTCCTTTGGTGAATTTGCGCACTTTGATTTTTGAACCAAGTATATAGTTTTATGACTTTTTGATGCTGTAGGTGTACTAATTGTTGCTAGAATTGATGTCTTTCTTCAATCGTTGTTTGTAATGCTGCAGACAATTTTTCGGTGATAACACTCACTACACACGTTCTTATCAACTGCGAAGTGTGTGTGATCAACGCTAACACATAGATGGTGTTCACATGATTATCATCACCATGTGCATGCCTTTCACAAGCTGAATTCCTTCCATTTTCACTGATGCATCGCATACCAGTTGACTTCCTCCCACTCACTTCGATAAATTGCATATCGACGAGGTTCGTCTCTCTCTCGTCGATGCACTGCTTGTTGATGAATTTTCCTCTTCCGTCCTCGATGCACCAATAGAAATATGTCGACCCCTTGTCATCACTAAGCACATCGACGATGATCTTCTTCCTCTCACCAATGCTAACAAGGTAAGCAAGGCCCACCTTCATCGTAAGGACTATCTTATCCTCCTCTTTGATCATATCCTTCTTGCTACGCCAGATCTCCTATCATTTATGGTGACTAAGCTCTATGCACCTAAGTGGATAACTGATGACTAATACCTACTATGCCTAACTTGCTTCATGACCGCATTTGTAATCAAGTTTGTCAGTGTCGCCAGTAGCTCGCATTCACGTACCACATCAACTTTTTTGATTCATGCCTCTTGATTTTGTGACTAACCATGAGCATGGAAGTGTCGTATATCATCAGATGGGTTAACTAAAACATATGTAGGTCTTGTGTTGGCTCTAGAATGCATCTTGACGGAAAATTGGTTCTCCCAGCTCCTACACAATGCTAAGTGCACCAAACGTCAGTTGGTTGTTTTGGTGGATTTATATTTCTATGCCCTTGACATATTACCTCAGTTTCAATGAATGATCTAAGAGCCTACATATCATAGATAACGGAGGAACTGACATAACCGGATTCAGACGAAGCAATAACAAGAATGGGGCCCATACTTCCCTTAAAAACACCTTTGAGCACAAATTTTGGGTATTATCCAAAGTGTATTTCTCACCACCAAAATAGGCTTGTTGTATATATTATGCAAGTATGATCCCAACGCAACTCTCAGAATCCAAATCTGAGGTCCAAAAGTGCCAAAATGATCGCCAAGGGTTTCCCACCAAGCAAGCCTCGCCAACCGTGGCCATCATCAAACAGGGATCCACTCAAATGCTTGAATACCATGTTTAATTATCTTGATATAAGCATCTCTCTGTGCTCTCTGCATTGCAAAAAATGACAGCTCAATCAAGCATCGTATGAGAAAGTTATGGGCTTTTGAACTCAAGCTCTCATTGTCTCTTGCCAATATGACACTTAGAAATTTTTCCAATTTTGCTTTCCCAAGAAGGAGAAGTTCCCTTCAACTCCTCCAAAGCGATTTGATAGAGTTCTCTTCAACTCCTTCGAAATTTTGGAGGAGTTCCCATCAATTCCTCCAATACAAAGCGAAGGAGTTGGTTCAAACTCCTCTGATTCATATTGGAGAAGTTAGTTCAAACTCCTTGGATAGATATCGAAGAAGTTAGTTCAAAATCCTCCGACATATATCGAAGGAGTTAATTCAAACTCCGTAGTTCAAACTCCTTTGATGGAAAGTCAGAGGAGTTAGTATTAACTCCTCCGATGGCAAGTCAAAGAAGTTAGTATTAACTCCTCCGAAACATAAAAAAATGCCTTTCATAAAATGCCCATAACGTTTGACTCGAGTGCTCGTTTTGCTCGTTCTTTATACTAATGGAAATGTATTTTTGAGATCCACAACTTTCTAGTTATATGATTTGAGAAGTTCATAACCTATGGTATACTTATTTTTGTATTAATATTTGACACCTTGATAACAACCTCGAAGAACACCACACCTCAACTGCGAGCAAAGGAACCATGAATCGAACTCAGGGAAGTTTATACAAAGTATTGATTACTTATTTTTCAATTTTATGGGTTCAAATGCTTGTTTTAATAGTTTATTTAAGTATCACTATGAGGCCACTCATCTTCAATATGTTGAATGGTGTCGGGTACTGATGCCGAGAGGAGGACAGACTCAACATCCTTATAGTGTGATTCACATCCAAAGACAATGGAGCATTAAAGAAAACATCAATTGTCATAGCAATGAGAAGTAGAAAAAGGAATCTAATTCAAATGGTTGAAGAGGAGGTTTGAACCCCATGATGATCAATTGTCAAGCTTGGACGACCAAGATGTCCAATGTCCAAACTAGTTATTATGGTAGATCAGAGGCACTATAGCCAAAATCCATGATGGCCCATCGACACTAGAGGACAAATTCAAAATGTAACTATTGTCTTCTCCCTCTCATCATTACAAAGATAATAAAGACAAAAGTTGGGAAGGAAAAAGGTCACTGGGGGGGGAGGAGGAAGGCCAAGGGTCACATTGAACCTCATTGAATACTAAACTTGTACCCAAAGAAGGGGCTTTTGGCTCTTCAAACATTGTACACCTTTGAACTACCTTGGGAATACAGTGTCAACTAAAGTTAGAGAGTTGTCCTTAGAGTTTTCATGTACTATTGTTGAGACTATTAATACAGAGAAGCCCTTAGGGCCAACTTTTGATAGAGAGAAGGACTCACATGTGTTGTTGCTTTGCTGTGAACTATTTCAAGAAGAATGTTTGTTGTTCACATGGGCTATAAGAGCATGTTTGCTTATGGACTATTCTGATGCAATATATGTCTTATTGCAGTTTTGTTACTCTTTCTTATATTACATGTCCTGAGCGAATGAGTTGTGAATGTATGCAGAAACATGACTTAGACTATTCTGGTTATAGACTTGTATGCATGTGTTTCTAACTGTGCACCTTCATGACAACTATATGATTGGAGTTTATGCATAGTTTAGTTTCATTACAACTCAGTATGTTACTATAGTTCGCTCCTAGCTAGGATATGATAGATTAGTAATAGATTAGTCCTGCTTTTACATAGTCTTCATCCACATCTTTCATTTGCACAACCACCCATCACTCACCCTCATCGGTGGACCGGGCCACAACTAGTAAAACCAAACCAACAATGGTTGACGAGCCAAAATCCGGATGGGTTCCCTATTCTAGACTTTGAGAGGTCTAATTGGGACTTCTTACCAAGGGCAACCCTTTACTGTTGTTGGGCGAATTTAGACCTGTCAACATAAGCATAAAAGCAATAGATTATGGAGTAATAGTTTGCATTTTTCTTGTACCATCTGCAAAAACTATAATACGACTAGAAGGGTTATACAATTTGGAAAATGTCTCAACTAAGTCTGGCTCACAAAAAGTTGAAGGTATACCAATTAGAGCTAAACCACTTGACTAGATTGAACATGAATCAAAGTCATTCAAGGCTCGACTTTTGGCTGATTTCCACACTTTCCACGTGTCACCCTTTGTTATACGAGTCTCAAAAGTATCCCAAAATAAATCAACTAGGCTTTCTAAATATTTAGAACCATCTACTGGCTTATTTGTCGGCAACACTTTTCTACGGGGAGCCATTTTTTCAAAATAAACATAAACTATCTTTATCAAAATGGTGAATGAAGAGTTATGTGTACTTACCACTTTTGAAAACAAGCCCGCCTTAACAAATTCTTACCCGCCAGTAAAATCCTCAAGCATTCTTGATAGGAAAGTCATAATGAGAAAGATATCCTTCTAGATGTCTGAGTAGAATATATCCATAAATCCTACACACATATGATAATTAACATATTAGTTTGAGCACTTCCTTGAAAATTGCAACATATTAACGAAGAAAAGATGGCAATAAATGCAAACAAAACCGATAACTTAAAACAATGGATCTTCAAAAGCGGTTTTATGTGTTCCCAAAACATTTGTTATTGTGTTTATAATCAAGAATAATCCAGGTCTCAATTCATAGTGCATTTTCGAATGACAACACTACAGTAAAACTTAAATTACTTGTGGCTCGAAAGTAATCCACAATCGTTAGATCAAATGCGCGTACACTGTTAGATCTTTCGAGTTATGAGAAAAGTGGTAAAGCTTGAGCATCTTTTAGTGATCCACAAACAGTGGGCCTATTGCTTGACCATTTCATTATCATGAATGCTTTTGGGGAATGGATTTTCTTCTTTGCTATTTGGTTTGTTAATTGCTTGTTTTGCGTTGTTTGTGGTTGTCAAAACAATGCCAACAAACACAAACAACACCAACTAAGTTCCCAAACTATGGGAACTGGTTAATTTACTAGCGAGATAAATGATGATGTCCAACTATAAAGGAATGTTTAGTGGTCGAATTAAGTCACTAAGTAATATAGAAAAAATCCCAGGGCGAGTTTAGGCACTCGACATCAAAGAAAAACAATTCGGGGCGAGTTTGGACACCTGACATCAGAGAAAAATGACACGGGGCAAGTTTAGACACTCAACATCAAAGAAAAACGACTTAGGGCGAGTTTAGACACTCAACATCAGAGAAAAACTACTTTAGGGCAAAGGGAAGATGCCCAACTAAAGAAAACAACCCATCAATGATTAACTTCGAGCAAATTCTCAGTTGGGACGCCCAACACTAAGAAAAACTCCTAGAGAGGTATAAATTCGCTTAGGCATAAGTCAATTCGCCCAACAACAAAATAAAATGCCCAGAGGAGTGAATACAATTTGTGGGTGAGTGGAACCTTAGTCAACAAGACAAAACACAACTTAGAGAGGATTGCGCCAATGACTCTTGCATCTACTAACCAAAACAAAAATTTCAAGCAATAAAAATCAAACGAGAACCACAATATACCTCCACAGAGCAGATTACACCCACATTGTGGACATGCTTCTTAACTCTTTTGTCCACTGATCTTCAAGCAGGATGCACTCTTCGAGCTCTCATCTCTGCAAAATTCCCAAGTTCTCCTTGCCTTCTGTGTTTTTTCATTCTTCACCACAACCTTCATTTTTAATGGGTTGCCTTTAGAAGGACAACCATGACAATGGTTCACTTCCGCTTCCAACTTTGTCAAAAAAGACAAAATAAAATAAAAAGAACAAATATAGATTTACAAAGTATTTTGGGTGAGGATCCAATTTAGATCACTTAGCTTGAAACAATCATCGATCGTTGGATGTTTCAGATATACAAAAAGCCGTTATCTTTCGTGTAACTTATAAACTGAAAATAAACTTGAATTGTTTGAATTGTTGGATCTACTTGCTTTCAACCACCTGATCTTTTGACCATCTCCAATGTCGTTATCGTTCGAGCAAGACTAATTATGAAACACATTATGACCATTGGATCAAATGATTATGAATCGTTTGATCTTTTTGAGCACATCTAAACCTCTAAAACCCCGTCAGCTCCCATGTAGAAGTGAAAATCAACCATTATATCTTTGGGTTATGGGCCATTTGATTTCTCAGACACAAGTTTCCTCGTTAATTGCCAATCTACTTCGTATCTGGACTGCGATGTGCACCATTGGATCAATATACAAAAACTCCGCCATAACGATCATGTAAGATTTTTAACTGTTAACCTAATCGAAACCAAGAAAAAATCAACAAATCATTACCAAATGATATTTACATGGAAATTTCCCTAAAGTTTAAAATTTTATTTTGCATCCTATTTAAAAAAAAGGAAATAAAGAAACAAATAAGGATGGAAATAGAGAAGGAGCCATGAAACCCAAAATAAGCTACAAGAAACCCATGGCTAAGTTCTAAGTCCTTATTGGCCTATTTGTTTGTGACCATGTTAGAACTTCTTTTCACATGAAAGAAAGAAATGTGAGAGAAGAAGCCTATCTCCTTTTTAATTTGAGCCATCGATAAAGCTTGCTATTTGATGGAGAGATCAAACCTAACATCGATTTAATGACCACCATGGAGTCTCCAATAACCTTTAAATCCTTGATCTTTGCTTATTTGGCAACGAGAATACCTTGTAGAAGAACGAGAATACCCTCTAGAATTCTTAAGCCCAACATAAGTAACTACAATTTTTCTTCCAAAATCATAAAGGATCCTTGCACCTATAACAATTTTTTTATTATAAAAAATAGTATAAATAATTAAAATCCACAACTGTTAAGAATTAACTCGATTGTCTTCACCGTTGGCTCATAATATGTTATACACATAAATTACATGTTCAAATCCGAATGTCTCGAACATCTTTGCATCCCTTCTTTAGGGTTTCAGAAGTGCTCTGGGTTTTGAAGGGTTTAACACTCAACAAATTGTCGCAGTTTCGTAAATAGGATTCGCATCTACGAAAATTGTTGGTAAGTTTTGGATTCAAGTCTTCCTTCATTCAAATTTTCCTGCTTCAGTTTCCATGGAGAACACAAAAAACGAAAACAATAAACCCAAAGTCCCATCGAGAGTAAGCGATGAAACAGTTAAAAAAGCAGTGGATTCGCTCTTAAAATGGGTCAAGTCTAAGGCAAAGCATCAGAAACTTCAACTTCTGGAACAGGACGAGTTTCTTTATTTGGTTGTTACACTGAAAAGGATCCCGGATAGTGCAAGAGTCAATCCTTACGGAATCCCAGTACCTCATCCTCTATTTTCTCTGGTTGGAAGCCAAGAGATCTGTTTGATTATTGATGATAGAGTAAAAGGTTTAAATGCCGAGATAGCCAATAACAAGGTTAAGGAGGAGGGTTTACCCATTTCAAAGGTCTTGAAATACTCAAAGCTCAAGACTGATTACAAGCTATTTGAGGCCAAGAGAAAGCTTTGTGACTCTTTTGATCTGTTCTTGGTCGATAAATCCGTGGTTCCCCTGCTCCCCAAGTTGGTAGGGAAATCTTTTTTTAAGAAGAAAAAGCATCCCATCCGTGTGGATTTGACCCACAAGCAATGGAGGGGACAGATAGAGTCCGCTTGCAGTTCGGCTTTTCTCTACGTTGGGAACGGTACCTGTTGTAATGTTAAAGTGGCTAGGGTTTCTCAGACAAGGAACGAAATTGTGGAGAATGTCGTTGCTGTGATCGATGGTCTGGCATCGGTTATTCCAAGAAAGTGGAAGAACATCAGGTCTCTGCATCTGAAATCCTTGGAGTCTTTGGCACTTCCACTCTACCAATCAATTACTGAAACCCCCCTTAGGATTGAAGGTGTCAAAACAGAATCACAGAGAGATAAACCAGAGAAGAAGGAAGTACATGATCGAGATGTTGAGACAAAAGCTTTCAGGAAGGGAAGGATTTGCGATGTTCGGTACATGGATCATATGTTGGGAGATTTTTCTGATGGGCTGTTTGGTGGGCAAAATGGGAATGAAGTTGATCTGCTGGACTCCTTGGGAAACGGAACGAGGGATGTTGATTCTTTGGACGGGGAAAAGGAACTAACAGGCATGCTTTCGAGTAAGAAGAGGACTGCTCATGCAGAAAAAGCCCCGGGTGCGAAGAGGAAGAAAATTTGATCATCAGTAGGATTGCAAGGTGTGGCGGTGGCCAACAATGGAGTCGGTGCAGAAAAGAAAGAAAAGATGAAGAAGTGAAGAAAGATCTGTTACGGGTAGATGAGTCTGCAGTTTCAAGTTACTTTTGTAGTTGTACTAACATATGCTTCTCTCAAGGACAATTACAGTGGTAGACACTCCAGTTTCCGTTCCTAATTCAATTGGAAGTATAACTATGCTGGAATCCAGATAACTGTACTATTTTCTACTGGCGATCTAGCACAGGTTTCATAAACTTAGTGACGAATGAACAATAATTTTTTGGCATGTGATGCGGTATGATAAAACTCAATGTCAACCGGTTCTTTGGGCTTGTTTTCTGTATGAGTTACTGCAGATCATCCCCGAATTAATATTATTTCTAACAATCTATTATAATGTTCCTCTCACTATTGTTGTTTCTTTGTGCTTATAAATGATGCTTTTATTAGTAACAGAGAAACAAACAATAGAAAATCAAGTAGGCTTTTGATCATGATTACACCTAGTAAAGGTAATATTACCCTTAATTAAGGGATCGATGAAAATTCTCTCTCTAAATCTGCTTCTTAAACATCGATAACAAATTTACAAGATGCCTCCATTAAAGGCGGTATTGCTACATGTCAACTAATTATTTGTGGCATTGAGCCTGCCCATATATTTACTCAATATTTTTGTGCACTGTTGTTGTAAATAGGTGTTGGAAGACATTGTTGGTGGCAAAAGTATGCTGGCTGTAACGAATGCATAGGACCTAAATCATCATGTAATGCAGTTTAACAATGGTTTTTCTTGTTTGCTGTTGTCATTAATGACTCATCAGGAACATCAACCACACATGAAATGCAGTTTAAAATGACTCATGAAGAACATCATTCTATTATGACATTCTATTTCTCATGACTTGCCGTCATGGTCCAGATGTTGGGACAGAAATGGAACAATCTCATTGTACATAAAAGCAAAACCTATTGCTTTGTGAAGTTTATGTTTCTTAGTTAAATATCATTGAAACTTGGCTGTAGCCCATTATGTGTATGCTGCTTGCTGGGTCTAGATGGGATAGGCATTCCATAAAATGGGTAGCCTAGTGGATGACAAGAAGTGCAATGACACGAGCTGGGATGGCTGAGTGATGCCAGGGACCAGTTTTGGTGGCGTGTGCAAGATATGCTTGGCAAAGATTGGGAACTATGTATTTCAGAAATAAGATTCAACCAAATAAGGTTGATGGCATCAAGAAAGTAAGTTTTGAATGCTTTATAAAGTTGGGACATTTCTTATAATTTATTATTTTATTTTGACTCCATTCTTTTGTCTCTCAGAAATCTAAAAGAAAGAATAGAAGAGCTGTCAATGATCTACTAAGACAGGAGGAATTGGACTGGTCCTTAAGCATATTTTTCAACCGGGAGGGATCTGATGATGACATAAGCATCTACATCCAAGTTATAACGAGGTTTGATAAGAATTGATTAATACTAAATAGGTAGGCTGAGAAGTTGATTTTGGGAGCTCTTATGAAGAGAAATTGTTCCGTTAATGTAATTATTTCTCCCCTAGTTTTATTATTCAATTTAGATTATATATCTATATTACCTGTTCACATGCCACCCATCTTTATCTCTTTCCTTTATTTATTTAGATTTTGCCAACATTGTTTGTTTACTTAACATCAATGCGGACACTTCTTACTCTTTAACAGAAAGGTGGAAGCTATCCATTCATATGCAAGTGAAGGCAATATTGCAAGCCTCCTTCAAGATTTAGAACACGGAATCCCTACTAATTTGGAAGGTATTTTCTTTCTTATATCTATAAGCTAGCTGCTTTCTGTTTATATTAGTGGTTCTAACTTCTCATACAGGCATTAATCTGTCTTATTGGAAACACGGCATAGGATCTCTGTCTTGCATTGTATGCATATATAGAATGAGAAATAGAATCCAGAAGTTTTTGTCATGCTTCCCATGCATTTTATGTGAAATGCATTTCAGACTGCAGGGAATGCTTGTGAAACACATTTTAGACATGAAAAGCTAGGGAAACAATATCCACAATACTTTAAATGCCCTCCACAACAAGAAATGTTTCCATACTGCAGGAATGTTTCTCACAAAAATATTAAATAGAAAACAAATGTTATGAAATTTATCCACAATACTGAAAATATCTGCCAAAAAAGAAATGTTTCCCACAAAAAAGTTAAATAGAAAACAAATGTCATGAAGAATAAAAGAAGGGGAAAATCTTAAAAGGCTTTGACCAATAAAAAAGTAATATTTTAGATCTACTAATCTTTGTAAAGCTTTTGAAAATGCAGAACAGAGGGTTTGTAAGAAGAGTAATATGCAATTTAGATGTATTAATCATTGGTTTCAATAACATTTTTCCAAAGAAAACCTCGTAGGGAAACCCAAGGGGTGCTTCCCCACATTTGTTGATGGCATCTCTAATTTGTTGGCGTAGACTGGTGTGCCTCTCCCAAGGGGATTCAACTGGGCACTGGTTATGGACCTAGCCAAATGTCCAACAACATTGGCAACAACCGGTTGAGCCAATCCCCTGGGCTACATTGGTTCCAAGAACATTCCTTTGACTGAACATTTTCAACATCCATCACAAAAGCTTTTGAAAAGAAGAACAACACATAAACTACATACAATTGTCACTTTCTCTCAAAGTTACTAGATCTGCGGGGTCTGGATGCTGGATCCACTTTTCGGATTCGGATCTGGACCTGCCAACACAATGGTTCCTTTGTTGTCGGAATTGGATCTGTGAGGGCCAAAACAGATCGTTCGATTTGGAAACGTATCTCGACCGAGATGA
The DNA here is from genome assembly GCA_009831015.1 of Picea engelmannii. Taxonomy (NCBI): domain Eukaryota; kingdom Viridiplantae; phylum Streptophyta; class Pinopsida; order Pinales; family Pinaceae; genus Picea; species Picea engelmannii. The sequence goes on from ML817329.1 coordinate 95,483, forward strand.
CCCCACACACGTGGTGTTAGAAAAATGGGTGTGCTCGTTTCACCATAGACAATATAACAATATTGTCACCCAACCATAGGCACAAAGGCCACCCCTGAGCACCTTAACCTTGACATACAGAATAATTCTGGTAGCCGACCAAGGCTAGCGCACCAAGCAAGGATAACCAAAGACCAAGAAGAAAGTCCAAACCAATAACCCAAGCCAAACTCACTACTGCAGCAGTTGCAGTTCTCCTTCACTCATGCACACTTCTTGCCCTTATGTAGTCGTGAGTGAGAGTGTGACAAATGAGCTCCAACACCCTCTATTTATACTGCTCCATCTTAATTGACTGGGCTGACTTCTCTTCCTGGGGGCTAATAACTTAATATTAATTATTCTATTAAGCCGACTTGTCTTCTAGGGTTATTATCCAAGGCTTTGGGGTTTCTCTTGCTTCTCAGAATATTCTAGTCTCGTCAAAAGGTCACAAGTGGAGGTTAATACCTCCCGTAGTTACCATAATATCAACACTCCCTCCTAGCTAGGGAGTTATTAAAGGCAATGGTCTTGAGCACAAACAGACCATTCAACCGGTAGCATCATCATAGCCACACATGCTATCTCATGATCAAATCACGAGCACCATCATCACTATCCAACTAGATAGTCTCCATGGAAATCAGAACAATGCCATCCAATAGAACACAATTGTGCCTATTCATAGTAGTATACAACTACTATCCAGTGGTATACAACCACTCTCAGTAGCACACTGCTACTAACCAGTGACACACAGTCACTATGAGTGGATCACATCCACCACAGTAGCATACAACAACTGTTCAGAGACATACAGTCTCTACAACAATCATATCATCTGATATCAATCTACATAAACAATATCATGATACAAATTGAGTCATCTGGGCCATTCTTCCACTCACATCTATGAGATCTGGAAGAACATCTGCCCTTAGAAAGTAAAACATCAGCCATGGGCTATCTGGACTATTCTTTCCAAACATAGAAGAATAACTGTCTTTGATTTCTGAGCCTAGATCATTCACCTAACTGGGCCATTCCTCCGGCACTAATCATAGTGCAAGCTGGAGAGAATGAGTCTGCCCTAGGGAATGCCTGTCCTTGATTGCTGAACCTAGACCATTCACCTAATTGGGCCATTCCTCCGACACTAATCATAGTGCAACTTGGAGAGAATGAGTTTGCCTTAGGGAATGACTGTCCGAACCATTTCCTAATGAAATGACTGTCCTGCACCAACCTCCAAAACGAACCATTCTTTGAAATTGTTCACAACTGTGAACTTCGAAAGAATGACTACCCGACGAGGCCGTCCATTCTACTTGACCACTATTGCAAAGAACCAATTTGGTTCTTATGACAAACATCCATCATAAATGGAATGAATAACTGTAATCCATACTGGACAATAAGTATATTGAATAAGAATATATATAATGAGATAAAATAGATAATATACGATGAATAGATGTACAATGAGTGTGTCAATTATATAGAGAACCTAAAGGCACATATGGTGACCATCCATGAAAGGATGCGTCCCTTATACAATTAATAACTATTTATTATTATTATTTATGATTATTATCACTTAATATTTATATATTTTGTATGTTACATTGCCTTCTACTTAAAAATGCTTTGTCCTCAAAGCATGATTAGAGAAAGACCTATCTCTTGTTCTAACTCGAACTGACTTCTCATGATCTTTTGTTTTGTCATTGTGATACTTGAAGAAACAAAACGATATAATCTTCGAATTCCCAAAGTAATACGCTGCGTCTTTTTGGAAGTGATCCATCCCAAATCTACTTTCATTGGAATTGTTTGATGATTGATTGTTGGATAGGATTTCTTATTTTAGGCTTCCATAGAAGTTGTCGATTTTATCTTCGTTCTTTTTCAATGTTGTAGTTTAGTTGTTGGTAAGAAGAACATTGTTTAGATTCCTCTTGACCTTGTTGTTGGTCGTAACGACTCTTGTGATTTGGATGACGATAAGGCACCCAAATCTCTTCCGAATATTGTTTATTGGATCTTTTTTCAACTTTTGATGTTTCTGGTAATTCAATTGGATCAATGTTTGTTTCTTTCTCTAAGGTTTGGATTTTTTGAACTAGAAGCCTCTCTATTTCA
>ML817330.1:7884-41661 GCA_009831015.1 Picea engelmannii
TCGAATGATAAGGAGACTATAAAATTTGGAATTATTTTCTTTCAATGCATGGTCTACAGCCAAAGATATTTGTAATAAAATAATCTTAAATCCAAGCCAAGACAGCTTTTAAAGTTTAAACAACCGAAGGGAATGGAATATTATTGTGGTGCGAATAGTTGGAGGCTTCGATTATATACACAACCATACACACGTACACAACCATACATAACCATACACAACCATCCACGTCGTGCCTACCTAGCCCTACTACTTAGCCTGTACACCTACTAGAGATTTTGACGGGCATTGGAGGCAGTTACACGTCAAACTGACAGGTAGACAATTCTCATGCCAGTCAGTGATGACGTGTAAATTTTATTGCCCACTGTCAAATACAGGTTGAGAGGTAAAAAACGGGCTACAACCCGTCAAATTCCAGGCCTGCTTACAATGGAAAACACGTCTGAAACACGGGAACTGTGTCCACAGTCCGTCGTATTATTAATGTTAGAAATGCACGTATTAAGCAATGTCAAATACAAGGTGTTTAACAATATACCAACGTGTCGATGCTTGACAGGTAGTAGAGATTTCAGGAGACGATCGTCATCCAACCCAAACGTGTCGGGATGGAGAAATAACCCTAAACACGGGTCTGCGGGTGTCGGTACGGAGATATAACCCTAAATACGAGTCTTATGATAAGCTACACTAAGTACATTGTACAAACAAATCAGACTTAATGCGTGGGCGTAAGCTAAATGCCAAACAAAATGAACCTTTTCTGATAGCCGTCGGCAGCTCATTAATCCGGCAGTCAACTCATCCAAACGCCGTGACACAAACCACCGTTACCATGTCACCTCTGACGTGAGCAATCCCAACGCTCGATGACGATGAGCTGTAATGCATGGCATAGTTAGCGATGCAATTGCCATGCCATGCCCCATGGAATGCATCCATGCATATACGTTGAAAAAATTGAACTTGGTAAAGAGGCGGGCTCAAAAGGGCTGAAAAAATTTGCACTGGGTAAAGAGGTGGGCTCGAAAGGTGGGTTGAAATTTGAACTTAAATTCTAAATAAGAGGGGTGTTCTAAATGGGGGATCCGACCACGAGAGACTGGATTCCAGAGAATCCCTTTGATGAGGCCAACATTGCAGAGCTTAGGTAGAAGCTGCTCTCCTCTATTAAGCTGTGGAATGGAATGATACCGCTCTATCACAGATCATGGTCACCGCATTTCTTTTGAAGAAAATTATTTTTTACAATGGGCACCAGGGCACCTTTTGGCCTGGCAGACTGGAAGCGATGGAGAATTCTCAATAGGGTTAAAATAGTTGAGGAGTAGAACACAGATCCGTTTCGAGTATGAGCGTGGTTAATTACGTACACCTATTGATAATGGGCAGATTTAATAGGGGTTTAGTGCTTAATAAGTTTTCTATGGACAGGATTAAATATGGCTGGAATATTCTTAGTAGTCACACAAAATAAATGGCTGTGATTTCAATCATTAACTTCCTAGCTATTATAAAGACATCCGTTTATGTGTTTACTTTTTTACATTTACCTAATCATATTTAAAAATTATTTGATAGCTAACTGATTGCCTGCCACGTAAGTGATTAACATAAATTAAAATATTAACACCAAATAAATAAAGCTCAACCATTTATTTGTTAATCAATAATAAAATTTAAGATATTCTTTTAAGGATTCTTTTAATCTTATCAACCTTTCGACGTTGATCAACGACAATTATGTTGTTGTGCTAGTTGTGTATAGTCGGTCCACCAGTTCACGCGTGGAAGGAGATACGTACTATGAAGTCTATGACAATCTTTGAAAGCACTTGATATTGCTCACTGCGTATGTATCATGTAGGGAGGAGGGCCTTCCCAAAAGTTTGAATCTGCTGCCGGGCGGATTCCCTGTGATAACAAGCTTGACTCTGAATGCGTAAGTATTATAGTCTACTCCTAGAGAAAATTAAATATGCCCTCATAGCCATTAGTGTAGTGGATCGAGAGAGCTTTAGGTTAAAGCTTAGTAATTTATGTTAGTCTGCCCCGATGTTTGAAATTGAAGAAATATGATCCATGCAGAAGTAAGTTCCTCCATGCATTTACCATTTTTAGTAAAATGGGGACGGTATAGATCATGTTTATCCTCGTTCGTGAAACATTGATGATAAATATCCTCTTTAGTATAGTATGAGCAGTAACAAAGAAGCATACGCTGTTAATTTGTGGTTTTTTTACTAGCTTGCAAAGGCCTCAAAGATGGATCCAAATCCCACCCAAGAGTATTAAACAAATCCATCAGTAAGGTTTCACTTTTCTTGCAACAGAGATACATGGAAACCATTCAAGCATAGAGAAGAAAACATAATAAAACAATGCAATACTATCTATTCAGACTCTTTCACAATGGCAAAATATTGCAAAGGTCCGTATATAAACTTTTCCCAAATTGCAATGCAATCCCATGTAAATTCATTGTTAAGAACAAGTAGACAACAATACACGTAAACCAACAAAGGGATGTCAATGATATGCAACAGAGAACAAATCGCAATCAATGTGCATACTATAGATGGATGTAGTCACCAAGCTGGCACAGAAGAAGAACGGGTACTCGCCCTCCTCTTCCTCGTTCCATTGGTAAATTGTTTCCAGTGTGGAGGTTGGTGGAAAGAGGTTATATTCTGAGCAACATGATCATTTCCTTTGGAGTTTCAGTGTATGGTGAAACTTGTTAGAAAATGCACTCATTTCCTAAGGAGAATTAAAATAATCTTTTATGATAAATTAGAATTATAGCTATATGTAATTTAATTAAGAAAAGAGTAAATAAAAAAAAATTACACATCTATTTGCAAGATAGTTTTTATGAAAAAAACATCAATGAAGTGACAATGAAGAACATCACATCTTAAAAGAAAATGACCATAACAAATTATCAATACAATAATATGAATCAAATTACTTAAGGTTGCTAGAGTTTAACATGAACCATGTTAAAATTTGCATTTTTGGGAGCTATATTAACCACCAAACATCTAGAAAGGATTAGTAATTCACATTATAGTTTATGATTTTCTATAATAATGTATTTCAATAACATACATGGATTCAAAACATCTAATCTTTTGAAAGAAATCAATTGAATAAGAAACCCAAATTTGCAAGACAACTTTAGCGTTGTTGGGAAAGTTGGAAACAAGAGAATATGTTCCCTTACAATTCTAGTGCATGGCAAATTAAGGCATGGAAAACAATCATTTCCTATAGAAAATGATAAGAGAAATCAATGCAATACCTTGAATTATAGGGATAAGAACAAACATTCCCAATTTATCTAGAAGTTCAAAACAAAGGAAATCGGAAACGACTATTCAATAAAAATGCATATCCGCTATTAAAGAGCTAAAATCAAATCTTCTCAAGAATACATGTATCAATAGGGACATTTTAGTAACAACCTATTCAAGTATTCTTCAATATATTTGTTTTCATCTAGCGACAACTAACATACCACTGAAAGAACAATAGCAACCATCAAATTTATGGAATGCTTGATTGTAAATTTAAAATCCATTAGAAAACAAATGCAAGACCCATTCATTTGAAAAACTCTAGACTCAAATTAAAACTAGCATGGCCACGTACTAACCTATCAAGCACAAATCATAATACCCTACACTAGAAACTATGTTACAAATTTGACAATGAGCACCAATAATTCCAAGTAGCAACACCCTAACTCATTGCACCCCCATAAATTCAGATAAAGAAACAATCTAGCTCAATAACTTACAACTTTTTTGTTGTTGAAATGATGAAAGAAATAATCAGGAAACCTAATCCACTAGCCTACAAATGTCATCAGTGGTTCAGGAATTCACACCAAAACATTAAATTTGTCTGATCTCTAAACCAATAGCCACAATAAGACTAGTAGAAATAAGGCAATATCTCTCGAGAAACAAAACCTCACTATAACAAAACAACAACTAAATCATAGTGCCCAAAACACAACCCACCAGACAACACAATGAGGGTAGAGAGTACACCTTGAAATCAACATGGCATCTAGGTTGCAACACCTTGCCAGTCATGAAATGACCACCATCGACCACCAACAAAACCAAACCCAACTAAAATCACTATAGTTGTTGAAGTAAACAAGATAGAGAGAGAATGGAGAAGACCAATGAAATTAATCTAAAGAAAATCTCACTTGATCTCTATATTCCCATATAGTGGAGTCGCCATCATTAATTCCAAACAACCACACCCTCAATTCATTGCACCCTAACCATTAAAAATGAATTGACAATGTGGCTTAATGATATCCAAGTCATTTTTTTTTAGGAAACAATGAAGGAAATGACCAAAAAGGCCAAGCCACGACTCTCCAAATGGCTCCAATGAGCCATGATTTTGTATGCAAACATTAAGTATTAAATGAGAGCTACAAAGGATAAGAATAATGACACCCTTACAACCAAGCCACAATCAGAATTCCAAATAACCACAACCTTAGCTTACCGCACCCTAAATAATAAAAACAAGGAGCAACAACACATAGATCAATAAGCAAGCATAAAAAAACTAGAGCTTTGAACCAATACCCACAAGAGCAATTCCGGAGACACCCACACAAGGGAAATACTATTAATTAATCCAAAAAACCATGCCCCCAACTTGTTTCCTGGAAAAGTGAAGCCATCAATGTGCAAATGGAATCAATGACTAAGGAATCCACATGCAAGCATTAAAAAACAAGAGCTCCAAACCAATACCCACAAGAACAACGAGAAAGATAAGCCCATAGTCCAATTGCACAAGTGAAAAGATAAGCCCATAGTCTAGTTGCACAAGTGAAACCTTAGTGCCAAATAGAGAAATGAAGCCTCTTCCTCCTAATGGTGTACATTTTCAAGGATATTCTAATAAAACTTAATTTTTGTGATTATTTCCCATCCACATGGTAAGAGAAGAATGGTTAAAATTTAGAGGTTGTTGTCATAGTGGAAGTTTATTTGGAAGTGGATCATAAATATCATCAGTCATAGAGTATGAGTAGAAATCATAATTGGTATGTGTGGGCTATGCAAGGTGGTATGATGCCCCATATAGGTAAACATATGTTGGTACACTACTACATAGAGGGGGGTTTTGAGACTACTTGAGACAATAAATGATCACACTGTCTTGAGATCAAAAACACATGTGTATTGACTCAAACATTGTGTTTAAGCAAGTGTCTTTAATTGACACAATAAAAAATTGTCTCTCTGGAGACCATATATAACAAAGATATTTTTTTTTTCTCTTTAGAGATGATATCACTTTTGTCTTTATAAAGACAATATATAAAAAAATGTATAAAAAAAGTTGCTTCAACATAAATATATATTGTTTTAAAGTAAATTAAAATATCAAGGAAACACAATGTATAAAAAAAGTTTCTTCAACATAGATATTATTTAAAAAAAATTTAAACTACAATATTAAAGCAACACAATGTATTAAAAAATGTTGCTTCAACATAAATATTTAAAAAGAAAAGTAAACTACAATATTAAGGCATGGTGGAATCGAATCACCAAACTCCTACTGGTAAAGAAGGTGCTCTTCCATTGAGATAACACCCTTTAAATAATTAGGAAGGAGGGATAGGTAGTCGTGAAAGTCCCAAAAGAGGCATCGAATATAAAAGTTGGCTTTCATTAGGTTCTTTGATTGGCTTCATTCTAAATCGATAAATATGTTACAAAGCCAAGAGGCTACTCAAAACCAATATCCAATTAATTGAACAAGCAAATGGAGCAAAGCAATAATCAACAAGAGGCATGCAACATCAAACAAGATGAGGTATTCATAAACCTTCAACATTTAATAATAGATGTCAAGGAAGTCACAACTATGGCCTCATCCATAATAGGTGTTTTCTATATGGGAAGCAATGGAAAAGCACTTCTCTTCAAGAGCCCTCAATGATAGTGTAACAACATTTTGAGAAAGATAAAATTATGTGTTTGAAAAATATCTATAATTTGCAATCACAAATCATTGCAAAACCCTTTGACCTCATTAAGGGAAAGCATGAGTATCAAATAAAAATTATTGGAACAAAGCAAAAACTATTTTTTTTTTTCCATGGCATGCCCCGTAATAGTCAAAACCGTATTCTTATCCCAAACTACTAGATCAGTTAAGGTGTACAATGAAAATATAATTTTCTAAGACACTAGTCTTCATTTCACTAGCTAAAAAAATGCTCTTTGCATCATATTCAAAATTTCTATATTTCCCTTGTATTCATATTTTTTCCAAAAAAAAATATCTTGTATTCACATGGTCCTTGGAGTTTCTACTCTCAAAGGAATCTATAACATTCATTCTCTCCAACAACTTTCTAAATGAATTTCAAATTGAGGAGATCCATGTAGTTAACCACATAAAGGGGTTTCACAAATTACATCAACATAGTAAATGCTCTTACCTTGCCCTATACTTCTACTGAATAACTATTCTTTAATGTATTGTGACTTCTAATAAAATCCTTTGTGTGTTGAATGTGATAACAAGACATCAGTTTTAGGATTTCCAAGAATATTATATTATCAGTGTTGATGTATTTCATCATTAACAATCTTGTAAGGACTGTAATGCTTTTTTATTGAGAAAAATATATTAACAACATTTATGTCTTTCATAATTGACAATCTTGTATGAGTTGCAAAGTTTTTTTCTTATATCTCCTTAGCATTGTATAACATAAAATGTAGGTGATTGATCATGAATTAAAAAAATCTTCATCCAAAATAAATGTTCCAAGCAAATGTCCCAAGTGATACTATTCATCCAAGGAAATATGTCAACGTGGCATAATAGGGGAGCCCAAGTAAGAAGGATCTATCACTAGGACTAGCTAAATGACAAAATTAGCAATTGATAAGTGTCATTATCATATATTAGATGCCATTATAGGTAAAGATATATCACTCTCATTTATCATTTTAATGTACATCTTATAGGATTTGGTCACCTAGTTTTTTTGGCTGGAAAAACAAAAAATTTCAAGGAGAATTGGAAAGGAAGGTCATTCCAACATCATGGTTCATTACAACCATTGTTGTTATTTAACCAAGGAGAAATAGGAGAAATGATAAGGCTAAAAATGGGGCTCTTTCAATGTGCTAAAGATGTGGAGGCCCTCAACTTAGCCTATTTAGTTAACGATAAGTATATTGTTACCATTCAAATAGGGACAAGTATGCATTATAATTAGGGCGACACCTACTCACCCTTAGGGACTAGGAAAATAATCATCTTGAAAGACAAGTGCCTACAGTTCTTGACCTCTTTGAACACTCTCTCCCACTTGGTGGATCCCATTGTAATCAATTTCTCTTCATATGGACAATGACCTCCCTCCACAATCAGGTGCCTCAACCAACATTGTAGATTCCAACTAATACTAGAAATTTTCAACAAGAATCAATGCACTTGGAGCAACAAAACCAAATAAGAAAGAGGGAGACTGACCTAAGCCAAAGGAATCCTTATCTTTCTAGTGCATGCCAAAGGAATCCTTATTTTTCTAGCATATCTCAATAGTTCATGTTTGTTGAAGCACTGTGGTTATTTACCAACAAAAAAATTAGAGTCCATAAACTTTCACCTAATAGCCAAATGCATGATTCATATTGTCGTAATATTATGTGAGATAATACCCTAACATGAGAATTCTGAGACATATCATATTTATAATAATTTATGGAAATTACTATGTTTATATACATAGCAATCTATAGAAATTGATATTAAGATTAGTATGGCTAATTATGAGACATATCCTTTACCAAAGGTAAAAAACTTGAAAGTAAAAAGAAAATAGACAAAACTCTAAGTTATGGATTAATAGGTACTAAATGGATGAAAGGAAGTATATGTTGTGCAAACTCACTAAGAAATCGAACATGTCTAGAAAAATACAACCAAGGCCACTTCTAACAAATACACATGTTAATAGAAATCTCACCTTACCCCGTTTTCATGCATTTTGGTCGTTTGACTTTTGGTGTGCTCTTTGATTACCAGTTGGCCTTAAGAGTCTATACTGAGTCCTCATTATTATGGATAGTGGATTCCCTTTAGCTCCCTCATTTACTGTTGCTTACCCAATGATGCCTACTTCATTCATGGGGATGAATCCTCATGTCTCTTATAATGGTATGTATAACTTCGGTACTCAACCCGCGCCTTGGGTCTCTAGTTATTCTCCCATTGATATGCCTTCACCCTTGCAATCCTCTCCCTGGTCCACTTATATGAATCCTAGCATTGGATCCGGGTGCACGATGGCCCCATTGCCTACGTCCATGTTTGATATGAGTCATGTCCCTCAACCAAATTTTATGATGGGGGGTTGGAACCTCCCCTCTTATGGATCCATTCCTAGCTATGCTCCTCTATAATCCAATACTTAGATGGGTGCTTACTCTACTTACTACACCCCATCCATGTATCCTTTGTCTTCCATGTCGGTTCCTTCAAACACTTTCCCCATGACGAGTACTCATGTATCCCCGAGTGTTTCTTATAGGGAGAATCAATTTTACGGTCCGAGCTACCCTCTTTGTGGAATACCTTCATAAGGGGGAAACATATATCCTCACGTGAATAGTCCTTATCATAATTTCGTCTCTTCGCAGACTTCAGTCATGATGCCTGTACACACCACTTCAAATTAGTTAGGCGGAGGATACTACCTCTCCAGACATGGACAAGGGGTAAACCAGGATACTTCCTGGCCTGCAATGTTTCAAAGTCAATATTTCCCTGGACCTCTGGAACTATGACCCGTGGAACTGTGACTTGTGGAACTATGCCCTCTAGAACTATGACCTCTGGAACTACGCCCTATAGAACTATGACCTGTGGAACTGTGACCCGTGGAACTATGACCTGTGGAACTACGCCCTCTGGAACTATGACCTGTGGAACTTTGACCTATGGAACTATGCCCTCTAGAACAATGAACTCTGTAACTATGACCTGTGGAATTGTCACTTGTGGAACTACGCCCTCTGGAACTATGACCTCTAGAACTATGCCCCGTAAAACTATGACCTGTGGAACTATGACCTATGGAACTATGCCCTCTGGAACTACAACCTGTGGAACTATGCACTTTGGAACCATGACCTCTGGAACTATGACCTCTAGAACTATGACCTCTGGAACTACGCCCTATGGAACTGTGACCTCTGGAACTATGACTCGTGGAACTGTGACTTGTAGAACTACGCCGTCTGGAACTATGACCTCTAGAACTACGCCCTGTAGAACTATGACCTGTGGAACTATGACCTATGGAACTATGCCCTTTGGAAATATGACCTAAGGAACTACGCCCCCTGGAACTCTGACCTGTGGAACTACACCCTCTAGAACTACACCCTCTGGAACTATGACCTCTGGAACTATGCCCTGTAGAACTATGACCTGTGGAACTATGAATTATGGAACTATGCCATCTGGAACTATGACCTCTAGAACTACACCCTCTGGAACTATAACCTCTGGAACTATGCCCTCTGGAACTATGACCTCTAGAACTATGCCCTTTGGAATTATGACCTGTGGAACTACGCCCTCTGGAACTATGACCTCTGGAAATACGCCCTGTAGAACTATGACATGTGGAACTATGACCTATGCAACTACGCACTTTGGAACTATGACATGTGGAACTATGCCCTCTAGAACTATGACTTGTGGAATTACGCCCTTTGAAACTACGCCCTCTGGAACTATGACCTCTCGAACTACGCCCTCTAGAACTACACCCTCTAGAACTATGACCTCTGGAACTATGCCCTCTGGAACTACGCCCTCTGGAACTATGACCTGTGGAACTACACCCTGTAGAACTGGTGCAGCCCTCGACCCTCGGACCAAGATCCACATAGCATCGTTCTAAATCTGCCTTGAATCAAATTGACTTTTCGATTCCTCCACAAGGAATCCCACATACACACCACAGTGTTTTCCATAGGTCCTTATAGGTATGCTCACATGATCAAACACAAGGCATCAATCCAAATCTCCTGACCAACAATATGATTGCACCCTTTGTCGAATCAGGATTTTGAGTTTCACGATATCGTGATTCCTGTTGTCGAGTTTCTTGTCTCTTCAACCTCTGAAACTCGAAATGTCGAATTGACGAAATCTTTGGCTGCATCCTCCTCCACAGTTGTGTCGCGTTTCGCGACTTCGAGAATTCTAGAGTAAAGAACCCCGACCTCTTGTCCTCGAAACTGCCAAAATGCCGAACCTCGATGCGTTCAGCAAAGGCTGGCTCCCCAATGAAAATTTTCGTCGATTCGGAGTTTCAGACTTCGTGATTTCATGAATCCATCTGCAAGACTCCCGGTTCTTCAACCTTCAAAACTTTGAAACGGTCAATGAGGATTGAGTCACTCTGCCTATTGACGAAAATGCCCCACCTGTCTTTCCCGCTGTACTCTGTTTCCCACGTGGATTCTTGCCACCTGTCCACTCAATCTCTTCGGCTTTCGAAACTTGAACAACCCTTCGACAACCATTCCTCTATCACTTCAAAACCCCGAAGTGTCGAAATCCTGAAATTTCACACCAAAATCCTGTCGCGACTCGCGACTTCAGGATTTTCGCTCCACTAGGCCCGACTCCTTGTCATCAGGACCCCCGAAATGCTGAACTCCAAAATTCTGAAACGCTGAAAATTCTATGCCTCGTCTTCACACACGATAATCCATTTCACGATTCGAAAGTTTGAGTGACCAAGGGATTTGGCTTACACTCCGGACTTACAAACCCCGATTTGCCGAAATGATCTTGACGGCTCGACGGTCATGATCAACGGTCAACGTTGAATCTTGAAACCAACGTAATGGGTTCGTCTAACCCTTATCCACCCTACAACTCCTCTGGATCCTATGGTCCTTGTGACTTCGTGAGTTCTCCATGGAGAATTTCAACCGTCCGATTCACTCCTCAATGAATCTCTGACCAAACTGACTTAGCGTCCTTCCACTGAACTTAACTTCTGCACGATGATTCATCTCCCCGTCTTCCTTTGAATACTTCAAAGGCACCGATCCTCCTGAGCTTTCTATTTCAACCTCAAGTCTTGAAAGGATTCCTGCACGCACTATTTGCGACAATATTTCAAATACTTTTGTGTATTTGACTCTTGGACTCTATGCACTCTCGGCAACAATAGTCTTTCACTCTTCAACCTTAGTTGATAAATTCTAAGGCTTCAACTATCCTGTGCACACCTTGCACAGATTATGTGCTTGACCTACACTTCTGCTAGTATGAGAACAACGGTATCCTTCATGAGCTTTCTGAGACAAAACGCATAACCCTTGTCAACGCACACCTTGTGGACGTTTCACTGCACTCCTTACAGGAACTCTCTCAGGAGGAGAAACAATTGAAATTCATTCTTCTCTCTTAGACTTCATACATTCAACATGAAATCATACATTCAACACAGAATAACAACAAAGGCATAACAGAGAGAATAAAACAACTATAAGCATACCATTCATCATATGTAAACAACAAACATCATAACACCATGAAATCTGAGTCAAAGCTTCATATATTAACTCAAATACTCATGTACATGGGTTCTTCTCTACAACTCTCTGCTACGGCTCTCTTTTTCTTTTCTGTATCCGTTTTCCCTCCTACACTCTAAACTGTATAATCTCTTAATTCCAATCTACCTACTTTCATTAACAGACTTAAATGCCTATTACAATTTGATAGATGGGAGTAATCCCCCCCAGATCTGTTCATATCTCCTAGGTATAAATGCAAAGTACACCTTCTTCCTAAATATTACATTGATGCTTTTAAGTTTCAAAATTCAAAATGTTGTTCATAAAAACGTGCTCTTTTTCCATCTGCGCGTCTAGCTGCTCCTTTAGCTAGGCGTGTGCTTTTGGCTTTGTACAATGCTCCTGCATCATACTCCCTCGCTTGAAAATTTTCATGAACTCTTGTTTATGACCTCTTGCACAGTCTGTCCATGCTTATGAATTTCTCTTCATCTTCTCAACTAGCATCTTCAACTGGATGTCCCTTCCATTTGACCAAGTATTCAAAATACTCTTTTCTCTTGGTCTTTTTGCTAATCCTCTTGTCAATTATGCTTTCCATCTATGGATTTTCAGCTACAGGCATTTGTTTTGTCCATTGGATATCTTTCTGTTCCTTCTCTGCTCCTGCTTCTTCAGCTCTGTAAGGGTACAAATCCGCAACATTGAATATCGATGAGATTCCAACCCCATCGGGTAATTCAATCTCATATGTGTTTTCCCCAAATTTCCTTATGACCTTGCACGGTCCAATATTTTTCATCTTTAGTTTGTTATATGTTCCCCTTGGGAACCTTTCCTTCCTCAGATGTGCAAGAATCAAAACACCAACTTCAAATTGAAGTTCTCACCTTTGTTGATCTTCTCTTTGCTTGTATTCTTGACTTGAACTCTGCAATCGCTCCTTGACTTGGTTGTGAAGCTCCTTCATTGCTTCTGCAAAGTCCTCTGCACTAGCACTTCTGAATTTAGTTTGTTCCACATCTTTCAATTTAGAAACTCCCCTTGGATGCATTCCATATACAATCTACAATGGACTCTGTCCTGTGCTTATGTTGAGTGAATCATTGTAAGCAAATTTCACCTGTGGCAGAATGTGATCCCACTGACTGTGGTGTTGAGTCACTAAGCTCCTTAGCAAATCTCCCAAGCTTCTATTCACAACTTTTGTCTGTCCATCCGTTTGAGGATGATATGCTGAGCTAAAAGACAAACTTGTCCCCAGCTTTTTCCATAAGGTCCTCCAGAAATGCCCCATGAACTTGGTATCTCGATCAGACACGATACTCCTTGGCAAGCCGTGAAGTCTGATGACTTCCTTGAAAAACAGGTTCACAATATGAGTTGTGTCGCTGGTTTTCTGGTATGGTATGAAATGTGCCATCTTGGAAAATCTGTCGACTACCACAAAGATCGAATCACATCCTCTTTTTTTTCTTAGCAGTCCCAATATGAAATCCATGCTCACTATGTCCCACGGCCTTTTTGGTATGGGTAATGGTTGATATAACCCTGTGTTCTGCCTTTTCCCTTTTGTGTGTTGACAAATCCTACATCTTTCCACAAATTTCTTAACATCTGTCCTCATCCCTGGCAAAAAATATGAGCCATTCAACTTTGAGAATGTTTTATCATGACCGAAGTGTCCGGCCAATCCGGGGAATGGATGGATCCGGGGAATGAATGGATCCGGGGTTGGGTGGTACGGAACCAGGTGTTACCGCTGTATCCTTCCAATACCAAAGAGAAGCACTTGGTGTTCAAATCCTAATGATGAGTGCATTGGCAGAAGAGCCACGTGATGGGATGATCAACTGGACTACTATTCCCATCAAAAATGAATCTAAAAGGAGAAAGTCAGATGGAACCCTGCATTGCCCTCTACAGACCTCCACTATGTTTTTCCTTCAACAGGTTCTCCTCATGGAGAATTTTGGATTACATAACTGATTTCCCCTTAACAATAATCCATCCTGGATCTTATACTCGGTCCATTGGCTTCTGTCCATGAGAATTGGATTCTCAGATGCCTCATATGCCTCCTTAAAATCTGGATCATCTCTGTACATTTCTTTGAGGTTATCAAAACCCAAAGTTTTGACTTTGAATTCCTACATCAGCAAACATTTCCTGCTCAAAGCATCAACAACTATGTTAGCAGTTCCGGAAATGTGCTTAATCACAAAAGTAAAATTCTGCATGAATTCGACCCATTTAACATGTTTTTGGTTCAACTTCTTCTGTTGAGTTACGAATTGTAAAGCCTGATTATCACTGTACAAAACAAACTCTTTAGGAACCAAATAATGTCTCCATTTCTTCAGTGATTGTATGACTGCATAAAATTCTTTGTCATATGTTGAGTACTTGATCTTCGCTTCATTCAGTTTCTCACTGAAATATGCGATCGGCTTGTCGTCTTGGCTCAAGACCGCTCCAATTGCAAATCCATTCGCGTCACACTTGACCTAGAATGTCTTGCTGAAATCCGGCAAAACCAGAATTGGTTGTTCCGTGATCTTCTTCTTCAGCAGATTGAAACTTTTCTCTGCTTCTTCTGTCCAGTGAAAAGTTTTATGTTTTTTCTTCACCGTATCCATCATTGGTGCGCTAATTCCATTGAAGTTTCGAATGAATTTCCTGTAGAAAATAGCCAAACCATGGAAGCTTCGAACTTCAAACACACTCTTCGGCGATGGCTAATTCTTAATTACATCTACCTTTTCTGGATCCATCTTCAACTCATTTGCAGAGATAACAAAACCCAAATAAATGAGTTATGTCCTCCTAAATGATGATTTCTTCATATTTATCAGCAATTTCTCTTGATGTAGTCTCTTCATCATTGCATCTAAATGTCTCAAGTGTTCTGCTTCTGTCTTGCTAAAGATTAATATATCATCAAGATATACGATGACGAATTTCCCTATGAAATCCTTCAGGACTTCGTTCATCAACCTCATGAAAGTACTAGGTGCATTTTTTAAGCCAAACGGCATAACAAGCCGTTCATACAACCCCTCATTCGTCTTGAATGATGTCTTCCATTCATCACCTTCTCTCATGCGAATTTGATGATACCCGCTTTTCAAATCAATTTTTGAAAAAAATATTGCTCCACTCAAGCAATCCATCAAGTCGTCCAGCCTTGGCAATGGAAATATGCATCTGATGGTAATCTTATTGATTTCCCTTGAGTCTGCACACATTCTCCAGCCTTCATCTTTCTTTGGGTTGAGCACTGTCGAAACAACGCATGGACTCAAGCTTTCTCTAATCAATCCTTTGTCCATTAAGTCTTGTACCTGTCTCTTAACTTCTTCATTTTCCTACAGCGTCAATTTGTACGCGGCTTTGTTTGGTAAACTGGCTCTAGGTATAAGATCGATGTGATGGCTTATACTCCTAATAGGTGGCATTGAACAAGGTAGTTCGTCCACTACTATATCAGCAAACTCTTCCAGCAGCTCCTGGATTTCTTCTGGTAAATCATCTATCATCATACTGGTCAAAATAATTATGGGCTTCCTGACCACAATAAATTGTGTGTCTTTCTTCTTCTTAACCTCATTAAGAAGTTCCTTCCCACTCATGAGAAGTACAGTGTTGCTCATTTATGTTCACCTCTTTATCTTTAATTGGTAGCAACATGTGAGTCCTACCATTTTTCGCCAGGGTGTATGTGTTCTTTCTCCCATCATGAATCACGTTTATGTCATATTTCCACGGTCTAACCAACAATAGATGACAAACATCCATGGGAATGACATCACATAATATTTCATCATTATATCCTCCTATTTTAAATTCAACTAAACATTGTTTAGTAACATTTACCTGATATCATTTTTGTAGCCACGAAACTCTGTATGGGCTTGGATGTACAACAGTCTCCAGCTCCAGCTTTTCTACCATCTATGTAGATACGAGATTGTTTGTGCTACCACTGTCCACTATGACTTTGCATACCCTGTCTTTGGTTTTGCAAGCAGTCCAAAACAGATTGTTTATTTGGGTTGGGTTCTCTGCCTCCTTCTCCGACTTCAAGAGAAATTTCCTCATCATTAAGGATCTTCCACCCTCAGCATCTTCTGCCTCCACATTCCTTCCTTGAGCTTCAACAATGTGAGTTTCACCACCATCTTTTTTCTTATATGGACACTCATAGGATTTATGTCTGATATTTCCACAGACAAAGCATTTTACTTCATCGCCTCTGCCTCTTCCTCTTCCTCTAGCTCGAGGAAAAGTATTTTATCATCATATTGCCCTCTCTATGAGCTTCCTCCTCTCTCATGTTGAGTTTGAGGTTTCTTTCCCTCTTCTTTATATTTATGAGTTCTGTCTTGGGCAATTGTTTTTCCTCTAGCTTGACTTCTACCTCAGCCTCTTTGACCTTGCTTCCGGCTCAGCTTCTCTTCAACTTTCAAAGCTATCTGATAAGCATCTTCCACATTTCGAATGATCATCATGATCATCTCATCTTGGATGTCATATGGCATACCATTCATGTACCTAGCAACTTTTTCATCATCGATTTCCCGATGACCTACTCTGATATTTATCTTGTAGAACTCTTCAGTGTATTCTTTCACTGACATCAGCTTCTGTCTCAAATTTTGCATCCTCCAAAATAGAGTGATTTGATAATCCTTGGGTATAAATTTGGATTTCATCTTAGCAACCATTCTATCCCAGCTTTTGATTTTCTGCTTGCCCTTGCAACATTTATCAGCCTACAGTTCATCCCACCATAGTGCTGCATGCCTTTTAAGTCTACTAACGACATGTTTGACTTTCTTGTCTTCCTCAACATCCTCATAGTTGAAGTATTTATCCAAAGCTCTAATCCAGTCTAGAAGCTCTTCAACATCCAGGTTTCCCTCATACATGGGAATCTCCATCTTTTCTCTGACACCTATCCTTGCAACAACCCTAAATAGGCATTCGTCTGTAGCATCTTCGACTGTGACTTCTTCTCCTTCGTTTCAGTTTCATTTTCACTTTCAGTTTCGATGATATCCTCAGTGTCAACTGTGTGCCTCTGTGTTGTCTCCATGGCATCAAGCCTGGAACGTAACTCGTGCATTTCTCTTTCTCTTGTTGGATCAGGCATTTGCATTGGTCTGTCTCTTCTTCTCAGTGGAATGGCTGTAAAATGTTCCTCTTTTCTCTGCTACAGAAAGAAAATAACTTGTTTTGAGCTCTGATACCACAAATGGTGTAGACCTCGACCCTTGGGCCAAGATCTGCGCAGGATCATTCTAAATCTACCCTGAATCAAATTGACTTTTCGATTCCTCCACAGGGAATCCCACACACACACCACAGTGTTTTCCACAGGTCCTTATAGGCATGCCTGCGTGATCAAACACAAGGCATCAACCCAAATATCCTGACCAACAATATGATTGTTCCCTTTGCCGAATCGAGATTTCGGGTTTCGTGATATCACGATTCCTGTTGTCGAGTTTCTTGTCTCTTCAACCTCCGAAACCCGAAATGCCGAATTGTCAAAATCTTTGGTCGTGTCCTCCTCCACAGTTGTGTCACGTTTCGTGACTTCAGGAATTCTGGAGTAAAGAACCTCGACCTCTTGTCTTCGAAACTGTCGAAATGTCGAACCCTGATGCGTTCAACAAAGGTTGACTCCCCAACGAAAATTTTCATCAATTCGGAGTTTCGGACTTCGTGATTTCACGAATCTAGCTGCAAGACTCCCTGTTCTTCAACCTTCAAAACTCTAAAATGATCAACGAGGATTTACTCCGCCTATTGACGAAAATGCACCACCTGTCTTTCCCCCTGTACTCTGTTTCCCACGTGGATTCTTGCCACCTGTCCACTCAATCTCTCTGGCTTTCGGAACTTGAACAACCCTTCGACAACCGTTCCTCTATCACTTCAAAACCCTGAACTCTGAAATGTCGCCTTCCACGGAATCAATGGCTGTAAGCCCTCGTTTGATCCAACGACCCACGTTATTTCAGGCTTTCGGGTACCAGGAGTTCGAAACTCTCGATCCCAAAACGCTGCCTCCTCTGCTTCCCGACACCCGAAGTGCCAAAATCCTGAAATTTCACGCCAAAATACTGTCACGACTCGCAACTTCAGGATTTTTGCTCCACTAGGCTCGACTCCTTGTCGTCAGGACCCCCGAAATGCCGAACTCCGAAATTCCGAAACACCAAAAATTCTACACCTCGTCTTCACACACGATAATGCATTATGTGATTCAGAAGTTCGAGTGACCAAGGGATTTGGCTTGCAGTCCAGACTTACAAACCCTGATTTGTCGAAATGATCTTAACAACTCAATGGTCACGATCAATGGTCGAAGTTGAATCTTGAAACCAACGTAATGGGTTCGTCTAACCCTTATCCACCCTGCAACTCCTCTGGATCTTATGGTCCTCATGACTTCGCGAGTTCTCCACGGAGAATTTCAACCGTCTGATTCACTCCTCAATGAATCTCTAACCAAACTGACTTAGCATCCTTCCACTGAACTTAACTTCTATGCGATGATTCAGCTCCCTTTCTTCCTTTGAATACTTCAAAGGCCTATTACAATTTGACAGATGGGAGTAATCCCCCCCCCAGATTTGTTCATATCTCCTAGGTATAAATGAAAAATACGCCTTCTTCCTAACTATTACATTGATGCTTTTAAATTTCAAAATTCAAAACTTTGTTCATAAAAACGTGTTATTTTTCCATCTGTGCATCCAGCTGCTCCTTTGGCTAGGCGTGTGCTTTTGGCTTTGTACGATGCTCCTACACCAAGAACTATGCCCTGTGGAACTATGCCCTCTAGAACTATGACCTGTGGAACTACTCCCTCTGGAAATATGACCTGTGGAACTACGCCCTTTGGAACCATGCCCTCTGGAACTATGACCTGTGGAACTATGCCCTCTGGAACTATGACCTGTGAAACAATTCCCTCTGAAACTATGACCTCTATGACTGTGACTTGTGGAAATACACCCTCTGGAACTATGACCTCTAGAACTACGCCCTGTAGAACTATGACCTGTGGAACTGTGACCTGTGGAACTATGACCTACGAAACTTCTCCCTCTGGAACTATGACCTATGGAACTTTAACCTGTGGAACTACACCCTCTGGAACTATGCCCTCTGGAACTATGACCTATGGAACTACACCCTCTGGAACTATGACCTATGGAAATACACCCTCTGGAACTACACCCTCTAGAACTATGACCTGTGGAACTACGCCCTCTAGAACTACGCTTTCTAAAACTATGACCTCTGGAACTAGGCTCTGTAGAACTACGCCCTCTGGAACTATGACCTGTGGAACTACGCCCTCTGGAATAATGACCCATGGAACTACGCCCTATGGAACTATGACCTCTGAAACTACACCCTCTAGAACTAACGTGTGGAACTACACCCTCTGGAACTATGACCTGTGGAACTACACCCTATGGAACTACGCCCTCTAGAACTATGACATGTGGAACTATGACTTGTGGAACTATGCCCTCTGGAACTATGGCCTCTGGAAGTATGACCTCTAGAACTACGCCCTCTAGAACTATGAGCAGTGGAACTGTGACCTATGGAACTATGCCCTATGGGACTATGACCTTTGAAACTACGCCCTCTGGAACTATGACCTCTAGAACTGTGACCTCTGGAACTATGCCTTGTGGATCTTTGACCTGTGGAACTACGCCCTCTTGAACTATAACCTGTGGAACTACGCCCTCTTGAACTATGATCTCTGGAACTATGACCTGTGGAAATGTGACTTGTTGAACTATGCCCTCTGGAGCTATGACCTCTAGAACTACGCATTGTAGATCTATGACCTGTGGAACTGTGACCTGTGGAACTATGACCCGTGGAACTACTCCCTCTGGAAATATGACCTGTGGAACTATGCCCTCTTGAGCTATGACTTGTGGAACTATGCCCTCTTGAACTACGCCTTCTAGAACTATGACCTCTAGAACTATGACCTATGGAACTGTGACTTGTGGAACTATGACCTCTAGAACGATGACCTCTAGAACTACGCCCTGTATAACTATGACCTGTGGAATTGTGACCTGTGGAACTATGACCTGTGGAACTATGCCCTCTGGAACTATGACTTGTGGAACTACGCCCTCTGGAACTATGACCTGTGGAACTTTGACTTGTGGAACTACCCACAAGCATCATATTATTTTTTCTATTTTTTTGGTTGGTTGAAATGCTTCCTATGGACACCAGCAAGCAACAACTGTTTGTTTTGAGTTATTACAATGTGGTAGAAGTGTGTCACAAGCTATGAAAACACCCATCTGGCTATATGCAAGGTATATATTCCACCAAAGTCAACCAGGACTTGCACCTGGCCGTTGACAATAAATGGTCCCTTTGGAGAGGCATGTTGGCTCATAAGGAAGAATATGTCTTTGAATATTCCAAGTGGACATTTCCCTTCAACAGGTGCAATTTTGAACAACCTTGTCTTACAATTCATGGATGCGTTGTGAGTCAGTGAATCCATGTATCAATGTTTCGACAAGTGTTTCATTCTCCAATTCATTGCATGTATCAAATTCACTAGTAGTTTCGAGAGTATGTGCAGAGTTGTCATCCCCTTCTCTAAGAACATTGTTCCAGTTCTCATTTATACAAATGTTTTGTGCTTTGTACAGGGCCCTGGAGCATTTCGCTGACCTGCGACCTGGAGTGGTCAAAAGGTAGGATTGCACGATCTCATGATTCGCGAAATCGCGATGTGATCGTGGTCGCTGATACATGAATGATTTGGACAATCAGTTTAGTATGAATAGATTTTGGCATTTCGACGTTTTGGCACCCGAGAAACAAAAGGGAAATACCCCTCATCTTCGCAAGTTGCGAAGTCCTGGTATGAAAAACTCTGAATCAGTTTAGTATGAATAGATTTCGGCATTTCGACGTTTCGGCACCCGGGAAACCAAAGGGTGATACCCCTCGTCTTCACAAGCCGCGAAGTCCCGGTATGCGAAACTTCGATTCAGTTTAGTGTGAGTAGGTTTCGGCATTTCAGAATTTCGGCACCTAGGAAACCAAAGGGAGATACCCCTCATCTTCCCAAGTCACGAAGTCTCGGTATGCAAAACTCCGAATCAGTTTAGTATGAATATATTTCGGCATTTCAGTGTTTCAGCACCCGGGAAACCAAAGGTTGATACCCCTCGTCTTCACAAGCTGCGAAGTCCCGGTATGCAAAACTCCGATTCATTTTAGTGTGAGTAGGTTTTAACATTTCGGCGTTTGGGCACCTGGGAAACCAAAGGGTGATACCCCTCGTCTTCGCAAGTCGCAAAGTCCCAGTCTGCGAAACTCCGAATCAGTTTGGTGTGAATAGGTTTCGGCATTTTGGCGTTTCGGCACCCGGGGAAACCAAAGGGCAAGACCCCTTGTCTTCGCCAGTCACGAAATACCGGTACGTAAAACCCCGACGCACTCGAAGGATGAACCCTAGGTCACAGGACAGGGTCACGTGGTAGAAAAGAGGAGTCCCGAAAGGATCTAGACCGTCCATCAGGGGAGACACGTGGTGAGCGGTCAGAGTTCGAGGAAAGCTCTTAAATCTCGTGAGTTGTTGGATCTCATACAAGAACTCGCGTATCGAGTTTCGGGGTTCGAAGAGTCGAAATACTTGAATCTCTTGCATTTCAAACTCCCAGTTACTGAAATCTCGATACGGCTAGGATCGTCAGATCAGGGGGAGATTCGCAGCCGTCGATCTCAATGAAGTTACAATTTCAGGTTTCGGGGTTTGAAGAGTTGAAGGAATTGACTCTCGAGCTTCGCTGAGTCGCGAATTGCTAAAGGTGCCTCTTGGCTTTGCCCGGGGTCATAACCGATGATCACATGGAGGTGAAGACCGCGCTTGGTGCTTGAGTTGTACACGACGGGTTTTCAATGAAAGAACCGGTGGATTGGTTTAGTGAAGGTTTCGACAGGAAGAGCCAGCCTACGCTAGGACCTCATAGGAACTCGAGGATTCTGTCCCTTGAGAAAAAGGAGAAAAAGGAGAAAAATCTATTAGGCCGTGGTGGGTATGTTACAAATTGGTATCAGAGCATGGTTACAACACTTGGCCTGCTTGGGATCATGGACGAGTTGCGTAGAAACTCCATCTGAAGTACTCTTAAAAGGAGTAACTCTCTATCATAACCCCCCTTATCAAAAGCCGAAGTTAAGAATGAAAATTCCTATTGTGTGTATGCATTTGAAAAATATGAATTATGCGTTGATTGTGGATGAATGTAATGTTGACTAACAACAAGTTTTTTTCTTGCACAACAAGCGGACGATCAACCACGGGAAACTGCAAATGCATAGAATGGTGACGCACCATGAAGTGGGGGATGGCTCCCACAATAGAGACGAAGAGTCTGACGAAAGAAGAGCGGTAGAGACCCCTCTAGATCTAGCTACGACTATGAGAAGCCTCATGGTCGAACTATAGAGCTGCAAGGCCGACAATGAGAGGTTGATAAAAGAGCAAGAAAAGCAAACGGAGATTAATGCAGTCTTGCTGCAGAGCTTATCCGACATACAAAGACAATTGCAGCATGGACCTGACACCAGTCATGCGGACCAACGACAGACAAAGAAAAGTCGAAGTCCCCCTGAGATACGGAAACGTGGTCTTTTAAGTGGCCACATTGGGAAGAGCACCTCGAGAAAGGTCCACCCCAGATATAAGGGACAAGCGTCGGACGATTCCTCTGGAAAGGAAACTAGCGACTCGGAGGGATCTTCTAGTAGCAGAACTAGTTCTTATTCCCGAAGAAAACGAAAGAAGTGAAATCATTCCAAAAGTCATAATCTTGAAGAATTCAAGAAGGCCAAACCACCCTCTTTCGACGGTGAAATAAAGAAGGGAGAGGAAGTGGAGGCCTGACTACTTGGATTAAAGAAGTATTTCAGAGTCCATGACTTCTCAGAAAACTTGAAGGCCCGAGTAGCCACTTTCAACTTGAATGGAAAGGCTTCCATTTGGTGGGAAGACCTTAAGAATGTAAAAGGGATTCATGAAGAAGAACTATCTTGGGAACGGTTTGAGAAATACTTCAGGAAGAAGTATCTGTCAGAAAAGTATTTCTACAAAAAGACTAAAGAATTCTATGAACTCAAGTTGGGGCAACACACCATAGAGGAATATGTCAGCAAATTCCTCTAATTGTTGAGGTACGTACCCTATATAAAATCAGGCAAAGGTGCAACGATTCATCAGTGGACTACCTAAGGACTATCAGAACAGGATTGAGTTTGATGAGCCAAAGACCCTAGAAAACATTATCTAAAAGGCAAGATATTGTCATGAACAACTTGGGAAATGGACAGACCCTCGCAAAGGCTGGAAGCAGAAGAATAGTTCGGGATTCTAGAAAAAGGGATTTAAATCCCCAAGATTTAAAAACTATAAAAAGAACTCAAGGATGAGCTTCCCAGCCCAAAGTGTACACCAGCAGAATTTCCCCTCCCAGGGCAGAAATAAACCTTCTGGATCTACCTCAGGAAAGATCGATAACTCAAAGAGAGAACCCTTGAAATGTTGGGGTTGTGGAGAAGAACATCTACTGAGGGACTGCCCGCACCAACAACAGAACAACCGAATAATTTACAATGTTCAATAAGCTACCACCGTCAATGACGTGGCCAGGAGTATGTTGCAAATTTATGCAGTCGTGGATAATAAACAAGCTGACCACCAAGCTTCAATGGTGGAGATGGAAGGTATGATCACCAACCATCTAGTGTCTATTCTAATTGACCCTGGTTCAAATTTGAGTTATATAGCCCCTAAGGCTGTTGATAAGTGTAAATTATAGCCACATAAACACGCCAAGCCATGGTTGGTATAGTTATCCACTAGCACCAAAAGAAAGGTAGCAGAGGTCATACAAGCTTGCCAATTCACTATGGGTGAATTCCCCACCCAAGTAACCCTTAACGTATTACCCCTAGGATCGTATGACCTGTTGATTGGTATGGACTGGATAGCCACATATAAAGCCAGACTAGACTATTACCATAAAACCTTAGAATGTGTAAGTGAAGAAGGAAGAAGGATAACCCTTCAAGGGATCCAAAAACCTGTCTCAGTGAGACGAATATCAGCTCTTCAAATGAGAAAGTATTGCAGAAAGGGGTGTCCACTATATGCGATACAGGTGTTGGAATCAGTTGAAAATGAAAAACCCATCCTCGAAGATCACCCCACACTAAGAGAATATAGAGATGTATTTCCGGAAGAGGTACCAGGTTTACCTCCGAGAAGGGATATTGACTTCTTGATAGAAATTGCACCAGGAACGGTGCCAGTATCTAGGACACCCTATAGAATGAGCACACCCAAGCTAGTTGAGCTTAAACTACAACTAAAGGAAATGATGGACAAAGGCTATATCCGACCCAGCGTGTCCCCATGGGGAGCACCAATTCTGTTTGTGAAGAAAAAAGATGGTACCCTCCGACTATGCATAGATTATAGACAACTCAATAAGGTAACCATAAAGAGCCAGTACCTCTTACCCATGATCGATGACCTGTTCGATCAATTGGGAGGTGCTTCCATCTTCTCAAAGATTGACTTGATACCTGGATACCATCAAGTCTGAATCAAGGGTGAAGACATACACAAAACTGCCTTCAGGACGAGATATGGTCACTATGAGTTTATGGTAGTACCATTTGGATTGACCAATGCCCCTGCCACTTTTATGTGCTTGATGAACAATGTGCTCAGCAAATTCCTAGACAAATTTGTACTAGTTTTTATTGATGATATATTAATTTACTCCAAGAATAGAGAGGAACATGAGGAACATCTTAGACTTGTGCTTCAAGTGCTAAGAGAACGTCAGCTCTATGCCAATTTAGCAAGTGCGACTTTTTCCAAAAGAAAATACATTACTTGGGCCATGTCATATATAAAGAGGGAGTAGCAGTAGATCCTGACAATATCAGGTCTATCATTGAATGGCCTACCCCAAAGGACGTTTCAGATATCAAATCCTTTATGGGCTTAGCAGGATACTATAGGAGATTTATAAAAGGATTCTCCAAGATTGGTTGTCCAATCACTGCCCTCCAAAAGAAGGGAGCTAAATTTACATGGACACAAGAATGTGAAGAAAGATTTCAATCCTTGAAACACCTTCTGACCCATGCACCCGTGCTGAAGATCGTTGATCCCAAAAATGACTTCCTCGTGTACACAAATGCATGTAAGGAAGGGCTCGTAGGAGTCCTTATGCAAGGAGGAAGTGTAGTCTTCTATGAATCCCGAAAATTGAATGAGCATGAAGTCAACTATGTGACCCATGATCTAGAGCAAGCCGCCATAGTGCACGCCTTAAAAATGTGGAGACATTACCTCCTGGGAAGGAAATTCATACTTATGACAAACCACTGTGGATTGCGATATCTGTTTGACCAACCAAAGCTCAATGCCAGACAAGCTAGGTGGATGGCCCTCCTTAGTGAGTTTGATTTTGAAATCAAACATGTTAAAGGAAAAAAAAATAAGGCGGCCAATGCCCTTAGCAGAAGTATGAAAACAATTCACTTGGTAGCGGTGAGCACCTACGAGACAAATATCAAAGACCAAAGAAACTCTCTGACCCCATAATGGATTTCCTGTCAGATTGGTAGGTGGGGAGGCTCCTCAAGAGTTAATGATGGGATGGGGTGAACCACCCATCCATAATAGCTCCTAGACCTGACCGTGGACGGGGAAATTCGCACGATCTGGAGCGGTCAAAAGGTAGGATTGCACGATCTCACGATTCACGAAATCGCAACGTGATCGTGGTTGCCGATACAGAAGTGATCTGGACAATTAGTTTAGTATGAATAGATTTCGACATTTCGGCGTTTCGGCACCTGGGAAACCAAAGGGCGATACCCCTCGTCTTTGCAAGTCAGGAAGTCCCGGTATGTGAAACTCTGAATCTGTTTAGTATGAATAGATTTCGGCATTTCGACGTTTCGACACCTAAGAAACCAAAGGGTGACACCCCTCGTCTTCACAAGCCGTGAAGTCCCGGTATGAGAAACTCCGATTCAGTTTAGTGTGAGTAGGTTTCGGCATTTCGGCATTTCAACACCTGGGAAACCAAGGGTGATAGCGCTCGTCTTCACAAGTCACGAAGTCCCGGTATGTGAAACTCTGAATCAGTTTAGTATGAATAGATTTCGGCATTTCGACGTTTCGACACCCGGGAAACCAAAGGGTGATACCCTTCGTCTTCACAAGCTGCGAAGTCCCGGTATGCAAAACTTCGATTCAGTTTAGTGTGAGTAGGTTTCGGCATTTCGGTGTTTCGGCACCCGGGAAACCAAAGGGTGATACCCCTCATCTTTGCAAGTCACGAAGTGCCAGTCTGTGAAACTCCGAATCAGTTTGGTGTGAATAGGTTTCGGCATTTCGGCATTTTGGCACCTGGGGAAACCAAAGGGCAAGACCCCTCGTCTTCACCATTCGTGAAATCCCAGTACGCGAAACCCCGACGTGCTCAGAGGATGAGCCCTAGGTCACAGGACAGGGTCACATGGTAGAAAAAAGGAGTCCCAAAAGGATCTGGACCGTCCATCAGGGGAGACGCGTGGTGAGCGGTTAGAGTTCGGGGAAAGCTTCGAAATCCCGTGAGTCGTTGGATCTCGTACAAGAACTTGCATATCGGGTTTCGGGGTTCGAAGAGTCGAAATACTCGACTCTCTTGCATTTTGAACTCCCGCTTACCGAAATCTCGATACGGCTAGGACCGTCGGATCAGGGGGAGATTCACAGCCATCGATCTCAACGAAGGTACGATTTCAGGTTTTGGGGTTTGAAGAGTCAAAGGACTTGACTCTCGGGCGTCGCTGATTCGCGAATTGCGAAAGGCACCTCTTGGCTTGGCCCGGGGTCATAACCGATGATCACATGGAGGTGAAGCTCGCACTTGGTGCTTGAGTTGTACACGACAAGTTTTCAATGAAAGAACCGGTGGATTGGTTTAGTGAAGGTTCCGACAGGAACAGCTAGCCTGCGCTAGGACCTTGTAGGAACTCGGGGATTCTGTCCCTCGAGAAAAAGGAGAAAAATCTATTAGGCCGTGGTGGGTATGTTACAAAGAGTCTTTTGAGAGATACAACAATTGTCATTGTATCGCTAATGAATTGTGGCAAGGCTTTTTACACAACATCTAGTTGGACAAGCACATTAATAATTGATCATGTTAAGCCCATTTGGGGTCGTTTATATCCCTAGTGTCTGATTTGTGCAAATTCAATTCACAGAGACACAAGTCTCTCTTCAAGTTCTGTAAGTGCACTTACGTCTGGTAGAGGTGTATTACATCTTATTTGGTCAAGCGTTGTAAAGTGTGATAGTTTTCCATTTTCAAGCGATTGTTTGCATGGAAGACAAATATTGCCACTGAAAAATGTTTTATCATTTAGTGTTAAGTGGAGGTATTTTGCTTCTAGATCAGGCATGAAAGACTTAGTGTTTTTTGCTAAATTCAATTGATCGCAAATTGCACATGCAGTGGAAGGAGTGTCTTTAATTTGTTTCATATAGATCTATTTTGCATATTTCTTTCATAGGGAACTATGTGTAGAAAGTGTTTGTTGGTTTTCATTGGTAGCAGTGCATGGTGTTGGCTCTAGCACACAAAATGTGATGTTTTCCTCTCGGTTAGTACCATGACCAATGTGGGATATGTGGTCGTACCTGTTTCTCTCATGTATCTGTTTTTTCAATATGTGGTAGGTTAACTTATGCTTG
Source organism: Picea engelmannii (assembly GCA_009831015.1). Taxonomy (NCBI): domain Eukaryota; kingdom Viridiplantae; phylum Streptophyta; class Pinopsida; order Pinales; family Pinaceae; genus Picea; species Picea engelmannii. The sequence goes on from ML817330.1 coordinate 35,347, forward strand.
CCACTGGAAACTAGTTTATTTCCTAGAAGATCAAATTACATTTTTATCAATATTTGTTTAAATGATTGGATTATATAAATAACATGGTTACATTCATACACATGGTTATGTTTTTAATTCAAAGTTTGTTTACTATGTTGTTATTATAATATTCATTATAAGAAAATTAGTTATAAGTTAAGAGTAAGAGTTCGGTGTATTTTTTGGGACTAGAGGCAAGAGTTTAGGTTAAATGATAATTGAGATAGTATTTGGTTTCATGTATGGAATTAAGCTATAAAAAAGTATATGACCCAACTTGAGGTTACTTAGATGATGACTACAAGGAAAACTCTATTTTGTGTGGATAATATATAGGTTGAAATAATATTTTTGGTCAAGTCAAAATAAACCTAAAACTACTTCTAATTCGTTATGATCTTATCTTCCTCAAACTAAAGGAAATAAGTTAATTTTTCAAGACCTAGAGGCATCTAAAAAGAGTAAAAGTTTTCCCTCTTATGAACCACCAATGAATCATTTCAAATGGTGTGATTTTCCTTAAATAATGGTGATGAATCAACCAACATTCAATGATGATTATTCTCACCACTAATTAACAATTTAATTATAATAGATTTTCCCATCTTCAATACAAATCTCACATGTATAAAACAAAATTACATTAATTTAAAATTGAATAACAAATAAATATTTTTTTAATAATAAAAAAATTAAAACAATATTTTTTTATGGAATTGAACAAATTATTAATAATTTAAAATAATGATAATAATAATTCATCAATTAACCACTAAACTATAAACTACAATTTATTAAAGAATGTGATCCTTATCTAAAATAGATTTTCCTGAGAACAAGTAATCTCTTTGATCTTGTTGGGAGTCTTTTCGAGAAGGAAGAAAGACACTCTTCCCCATAATAATAGCAGGGGGCAATTGTCCTCTCTCTTTTTCCATCTTTGTGGAGAGACACCTCTAAGCATGAATAGTAATGATTCTGAGGGGGGGATTTGGAAACATTTAGTGAATCAAGGCTACATCCATGCGGTAGAAAAATGGATCTTTCACCTCGCTTGAAAATTTGGAAAAGAATATGGAAAGAACATTATGTACCAAAGGTGTGGATTTTCTATTGGAAAATGGTGCAGTTGAAAATTTAAAGAGGAGCGGTATAGAAGGTCCTTCAAGGTGCTATGCTATATAAACACGGAAATAATCAAGAATTTGTTCTTGGATTGCTCCTTCACCTACTTGATAAGGATAATTTCTTTTGAGGAATTGAAAAGGGTTATTTCGTTCCCTTGAAACTAGCGTTGTTCTTGTTCTCTTACAATCTAAGTCACCTGACACAAAGGCACAGGACAATTAGGCGCTTCCTTCATATCAATTTCCAGATATATTCCCAATTGCTTGCTCATAGCCTCTCTAATCGCAATTGGAATAAGTCAAGACGACTCTAGTATAAACACCACAACAGGACTCTAAAATTAAGGGCGTGACTGGTGTCAATTGGTCAGGGGCGCATCTTATTGTCGTATCACGCCCAATCGCGGTTGGGTAGGCCTAGACGACTTTGGTATAAACTCTTAAGGGAACCACTGGTGTAGATCTAGTCGGGTTGCATCCCTGTTGCTATAGCGCTCCCTATCGTAACTGAAGCAGATGGGAGGCTCCGATACAGACCATCGAGGGTTATCATGGAACTATGTCATGCAGATTGAAGGCTCCGATACAGACCATCGAGGCTCCGATACAGACCATTGAGGGTTATCGTGGAAGCCGCGACATCACGCCCTGATTTACCCGTTCTGAATACTGGCTGCCCAAGAGATTCGTCATGCAGACGCCTAACAATGTCGTTGAAATCTTCTTCAGGCAATGTTTTGTCAAGGAAGTGAGGAGGCATCTGTCTTTTGTTGGGAGTTATGTGCTTTCTGTAGCCCGAGTACGCCCTGCGGCCCTGTTGCACAATCATGAATTAATAAATTTCATAACGCAATTATGGATAGAATGCGCGACAGAATTCTAAGCATGGAGAAGAAGAGAGTACCTGAATCGCACGGCCCATGTTTCCTCCGTGTGATGCCATGAAAACATCGTTGTTTAGTGCCACAATGGAATCGATTGCAACAATAAGTGATGCTCTGTTGTTCAAAGGTTCGAGCTCTCTTGGCAAGGCCAGGCTTTGCTTGTTGTAAAGATTTGGGAAGTGTTTGATCAGAGGCTCCACCGCCTTCTTTCCGCCTAACGGTTCTCCGCCGACCCAATATATTCGGCTGTCTGTCGGCGCTCCCAAAGCTTTAAGAAGCCTGTTACAATGGTGGGGAAGTTGGTGATGGAGGATAAGAGAATAGCGAAAATTTTAAGGAATATCATGCTTAAAACAAAAGAGAAGTGAAAGAAAATAACTTGGGGATTTCCATGGCGTTTAGAGGACAGAGACCAGCAAGCTTCCAGTCTGTGTAAGTCATGCTGGATCGCGATGTAAGGAGAGCTGGATGGCTTCTCCGCTCCTCTTGGATTATTTGTTCGTATTCTGAACCCAAGCCGGGAAGACATCCCGTTCTAACCCACACATCTTTCTCCAGCCGTAAATGCAGAGCTATGTAAGGGCCCTCTTCCCACATTCTCTTCACAATCCTGTTCCCCAGAGCTCGAATTGGTGCTGCAAATCTTAAGGCGTCGAAGGCCACACACAAACAGACGATAAAGTATTAACAAACCTTCTGTAGTCTCCAGTATTTGTGAATTGCGAAAAAAACAGGGCAATCAACAACAAAATTGACCTTGCAGCGGAGCTTTTGAAGATCTGAAGGAAGATCCTTGGAAAGTCTCGTAACCAATCGTGGAAGAAGCAGAACTGCGCTTCCCTTTCAAGATCCCTGGAGACGCCTGTCTGTACTCTCTACTGAACACAGCACACTGCTTGTACCAATAGCCGATTCAAGTTTCAACCCGCCCCTGGAGCCCGCCTCTTTACAACTCCAAATTTTTCAACGGATATGCATGTATCCATTCTATGGACCATGGCATGGCACTTGAATGGCTAACTATGCCATACATTACGGTAACGACGTTTGGGCGAGTGTAGTCGATAGCCGGCCGGCCGGAGCTCTGACATGATCGACGACGGGAGTCCGGACACGGAAAACGGCTGCAGGCAAAGGTTCAATGCGTGTGCATCCAAAACACGCATTTGATAATCGTGCATAAATTCTATTATAAAAGAAAGCCTTGAGCAACTGCGCTTACTGTATTTAAGGTGGGCAGACATAGTGCAAGCACATCTTACTACGAGCGCCACACGTTCAATTCCTCCGAGTCATCAACCGCAGCCAGCAACCCTTCTTACATTTCTTCTTGTTTGAAGCTTCAGTTTGCAGACTCAGACGCAGAAATGGAGAAATATTTTGGTTTACTGTCCCTGCAAATGCAAAGCAGGAGTGGGAATTTGCTGCAGCTGCGTTTGCTGTGGGGATTGTGTTTTACTTGCTTCGTTTTTTCTACAATCTGCGAGAATTCACATCATGTGATGGCGGTTGCAGTGTCAAGAAAGTGATATCGGAAAATGGACCCAAGCGGTATCCGCTTTTGGGTTCGCTGTTTGCTTTCTGGAAGAATCGAAAGAGACACATTGAATGGTCTGCTGAAATGCTGGCAGAATCCGCCACGCAGACCATCGTGTTGGAGCGTCTTGGGGGAATCCGGACGGTGTTGACGGCTAATCCCGAGAACGTTGAGCACATTCTGAAGACGCGGTTCGACAATTATCCGAAGGGCGAGCCCTTCACGGCCATTCTCCACGATCTGCTGGGGAAGGGGATCTTTAATTCCGACGGGGACGCATGGAAGCTACAGCGAAAGGTCGCCAGCTACGAGTTCAACACCCGCTCTCTCCGCAAGTTCGTTCTGCGAGTCGTCGTCGAAGAGGTCACGGATCGACTTCTACCCGTTCTGCACAACGCCTGCGAGAAGGGTAGCTGCTTGGATTTTCAGGACATTCTGCAGCGCTTTGCATTCGATACGATTTGCAAAGTTTCCTTAGGACTGGATCCTGCTTGGCTAGACACGTGTCTTAATGCTGAGTCGGAGCTGGCAGTGGCGTTCGATGTGGCAGCAAATCTGAGCGCTGAGAGGTCGTCGGCACCAATCCAGTTGGTGTGGAAGATGAAGAGGCTGCTCAACATCGGCTCTGAGAAGCGCCTCTCGGAAGCGGTTGGGGTGGTGCACGAGTTCGCCAGGGAAGTCATCCGCCGTCGGAGAAGTGAGATTAGCAACGGCTGCTCTACGGCCGCCGAATCGAAGTTGGAGCAGTCGGACCTCATTTCGAGATTCATGTCGCTCGGCAAAGGGCATGGACATTATATGTCCTCCGCCGCCATGGGCATCGAACGTGAGGATTACTGCTCAGATGAATTTCTGCGAGATATGATCATCAGTTTTGTCTTGGCCGGCAGAGACACCACGTCGTCGGCATTAACGTGGTTCTTCTGGCTCTTATCTTCTCATCCTCACGTAGAAGAAGCCATTTACAAAGAAGTAGCCCACCTCAACGACGGAAGAAGATCACAAGATAAAGATTCCTCTTCCTCTAGTGCCTCTCTATTTTCTTACGAGGAGCTGCAGAACATGCATTACCTGCACGCCTCAATCTGCGAATCAATGAGACTTTATCCGCCGGTCCTCTTGGACTCCAAGCAGGCCTGAAATTTGACGGCCAGTAGCACGTATTTGGTCTCCCAACCTGTATTTGACAGGTGCATGGATACGCCACACGTCAAGAGTACCTGCTTCAAAATTGAGAACCTGTCATATCGACGTGTAACTAAGTCGAATACCTATCAGAAATATTAGTAGGTACCTTAACCTATAGGCTCTATGATATAGACTATACTCAGGGCTAGAGAGGCAGGGTGTCGCGTCAACCCATTTTTGCAGAGGTTTGACTATCGGTCAAGTGTGGTTCGTAGGGGCGTTTGAGGGATTACATGTCCATTTTATGAGGGATCGAAGATGACTCCATGAATCCTCTATCCAAGCCAAGAAGACGACCCCACGAATAAAGGTATCCAAGCCAATAGAAGTGTTATCGTGGGTATGTTATCTGTGTTTTGAAATCTTTATTTGCGTTAGCTGGTAATGTAACGAATCACACGTATTTGATGCTCCACCTCAGCAGAGGTTAGAGGAAAGAGTCAATGAGACTCCGCTGGCAGGGAAGATGAAGGAATCAATGACACTGGGGTGGCAGGGATGGTGTCCTCTGGTTAGTTGAAGGAATAAATGAGAGTTAATAAAATTGTTGTAACTTGTCCACTCCCCACACCATACTGAGTTTGTATTTGAATTTCAGATTGAATTTACCATGGATTCTGTTAACTCGCAAGGGTTTTGCTGGGGGACTACTTCACTTTGATGGGTCAGGCTACGTTATGGCTAAGAATGGGTTAGGCTACGCTATTGCGAAGAATGCAAATTTTGGGCATTTGAATTTTGTAAGTACTTTATTCCCTCACAAATTTTGTAGATTTGAATTGTGTAAGCTTTTGCAATCAAATAGATTGTTTTTTTGGTGGAGATAATTATGTAAAATTTGATAGATGTTTTTTTGGTAGGGATAATACTGTATTGTTGTTAGCTCTTGTCTTACTTAAATGAAGATTTTTCAATGGCTGCTTCAACTCACTCTCGCTCCCTTTGTTCGTTATAACAAACTCGGTGCTTCACTCCTTACTATCTCTCAATCTTTAACTCAAACCGATCCCTCTCAAGACCCTAGCTACCGTCACAACTCATAGAAGAGTACAGAGGAGGCCAATACCTTTACCACCGAAGGATGGCCGGGTGGTAGGAGTTGTGCAGGGCCCTGTTATCGCACGGTTTGTAGGAAGGGTTTAGGCAGCTTGAGTCAAGGCTTAAAACCGACGTAACAGGAGCTTCCCCACCCACTGTCACCTCGATGGGGAGCTCTTTCTATTTAGGATGGCTAGTCCAAGGGAGACGTCCCTAAGCAATCTGGGTTAATGAAGGGCTAAATGTATAATGGATCAAAGTGAGAGATTCCCTTTCACAGATTACTGCCAAAGATGAGATAGTCAAGAAGAATGTCTTCCACTGGATGGCACCTGTTTGCGAGACAAGACAAATAAACTAGAATGTATGCTGCAGTTGGTTAGTACTTCAGAAGCATTAATGACTATCTTCAAATATGTCAATGAGCAATGATCAAATGCTATTATTGACGAAGTCAATGATTGCTAAACAAAGGCAAATGACTTATATCACTTCTTCAATAAGAACACCAAGAGACAAG